>CAJNOL010000580.1:32603-82486 GCA_905250125.1 Rotaria sordida | reverse complement strand
AGTTGTAACTGATTTATTTGTTTTATCAATATATACCTATTGGGATTATTTATTAAAGCGAAATAAATTAGTATTATTATGATTATCATTAAAAATTCTTCGTAGATTTCAACGAATACATTTAGATAGAAATCATCGTCGTTTTATTAGTATTATTCATTGAAGAATTTCTTCCATAACTGTACATATCTGTATTACGTTTAGCTCAATTAATTGTTTATCATCCTATTGAAATTATGTTAACACTTTATCAACAAACATTAACTCTTTGATGACGAAGCCCGTAAATTTACGGTTTCAAAATTTTGAATAGGCTAGTAAAGGAATCACTCACTGATTCTATCTGTAGTGTAATGAGATAAGTTGATGAAGCTCACTAGTGACATGTTGTAAGCGCCAGGAATATTTTTCGTAAGGCACCATCATTGATTGATAGGGAGCTGTACACGGATGTAACCCAACTAGACTCGTTGCTAGACTTTTTCCTTCTCTTGTGCTACAAACAACAGAAAGAAAAACTTAGAAAAAATGTATTGTATGTGCATATACTAATAGAAGACCTAAAAAGAGAACAGATTCACGTTATATGTGTAAAGATTGCGATGTGGGTCTTTGCGTAGTTCGCTGCTTCGAGGAATTTTATACCTTGGTAAACTTTTAGTTTTTTTCTTCTCACGCGTTTTTTCATTTGAAAATAAACGAGCTACATCTTTTAAATGAGGTCTAACAGTGATAATTATCACCATTAAGAACTTTCAAAATATAATTCATTTTGGAAACACCATTTCATTTTTTATGAAAAAATAAGTCTGTCCCCAAAGGGTTAAATAAACAATTATTAACTATATATTTTTGATTTATTGTACAAATATTATTAACAAGAAAAACAAAGAATGATTAGAAATCAAATGAACATATTTATGCACTTATAGTACGTTTCGTTAGTAAAATAAATTGTAGAAGAAGAATATCAATCAATTTAATTAAACAAGATTTTAATAATCTTATTTGTCATTGTCAACATTTTATATTTAGTTGGAAAAAAAAACGTTTATTCTCTTATGGATATAAGAACAAATATTTATGCACAAATCCTTAACAAATGTAAATAATAAAGGATTATTTTTATAAATGATGTCACTGATATGTTTTCGAATATAATATTATCTTCTATAAATATATTTTTAATCGAATTAAAAGAAAAACGTTTGTTTCACGTTTGACATTATTTATGTATTAGGAATAGATATAAGAGACTTTTTAGTAACTGAATATAGAGGGAAAATATTTTCAACTATAAAACTAATCAGTCTATTCTACTTACATAGAAGCGAACGAACGAGTTTTAATCACATATATTAACAAACGAAAAATATGCACTATTTCAGCTAATACCATTCGTAAAGGAAATATATTTAACCAATATTAGTAGAATGACTGATTTATTCCTATAGAATCTCAATGGTCAAATAGAGATAAACAAAATGATGTCTTTATTATATAATGATATAACTAATCAAGAACATAATCATTAATTGTTTCAAACATATTTTCTAAGATCTTTTCTATTGTCTTATTTATTTTCAAGTCAAAATAATTTATAGAAATGAGAAATTTCGAGTTAATTACACCTTATTCTAAACAAATATTATCAATCGATAGCTACACCCGTGGTCAAAAGTCTTTCCCCCTCATCTCTTTTCTTGGCAAGATTTTCTCTGCTATTATAAGGACAAAACATGATGTTGTTCGGGCCATATAAAAGAGGATCCCTAATAACCCCTAATCGGCCCGAACAACACCATATTTTGTCCTTAAAATAGCAGAGAAAACTTTGCCAAGAAAAGAGATGGGGGGAAAGACTTTTGCTCACGTGTGTATAAGGATGCAACAAGTCACCTTTATCTTATATTTATTGATAGCTTTTTCGGTCAAATAAAGTCTATAGAAGCTCCTATATATTCAGATTCGTCAACTACGAATAACCTACAGTCTATTCTTTTAAAACTCACTGATTTTATTGCAATAGTCTTTCTCACCGAAAAAAATTCTAAATCAATTCAAGATTATCCTAGTTTTATCATATATTGACTAGATTGTCACATATGTATCAAGGTTCCATACCATCTTCAACTCATTAGTTTTTTTTCGTAGCAGAAAATTTTTCGGATGATTATCATAGGATATGAAAATTTATTTGAGATAATAACAAGTTATATAAATCTCTGTGTTTTTTTTTCTTTCTACGATTTTTTATGGATATCAATCGATTATTTTCGTTATCCTTTCTATTTATATTCCATCATTATGGCGTCTGTATCAACAGATCCATTAATTAAATAAATAAATAAATCATTTATGTCTTTTCTTTGCTAAGAGAACAATTAATATTAAATGAAATAAATTAAAATCATGCTCCAACAACACCTCATACAATTTAATTATATAAAAAATCTTTTAATAATTAATCATATTTAAGGCCCCCCCTCCCTTACAAAATCGAATTTTTCAAAGGAATATCGAAGTTGAGTTTTTATCACAGGAAGATGCAGCGAAGCTTCCTCTTTCAGAATATATATAGCTTTTTGGAAAATGACCAGATTTTCAAAGACTTATCATATAAAACTTTGACTCTACTACCATATTTTCGGAGAAATTTTCGTGATTTTTCAGGTGTTTCAGTTTTGGAAGAACTACGTTGCCACTTGGATTAGCGTTGAGTAGAACACTTTTATATTACTCAGAATGTCAGATGACGTTAGTTACTTTCATCTCTTACGTAGTCTAAAACGATCCACTGGAATGAATTAATAATATACCATTGTAATATGATTTTTTCTGGATTTGAATGAAAAAATCCAGTTCTAAAATTTCTTTAGAGTTTTTCTCAAAATACGGTTTCCAGACAGAAAAATTGAAATAACTTCGTCCTATCTCAAGCTATAATCAATAATTCTTTTTGTTTTAAAGGTCTTAATGAGAGTAAATTTTTGTCCGAATGGATTTTTTATAGTTGGTTCCTGGACTGAGAAAAGTGGGATTTACTGTCGTTGGACCACCATTTTTTATGCTTTTAAGACCATCCCACTAAAATGCTCATAAAAAATGGACGAGATTGAATCTCAAAATTCTGTTAGCACAAAAGTTGCGTACTCACATTGGCTTTAATTTGACACCAACCCGAGCTCTCTACCACATCTTATAACGAAGTTATATCGATTCTCCTGAAGGCCAAAAATGACCTGTGAATCAGCTGGAAATCCGGTCTAGTACGACCAATCGAGCTGAAATTTTTACCAGAAACGTATCTCTCCAAGATCACTCATTCCTGAAAATTTCAGTCCAAAAGGACTATCTTAAGTGGAAAATCGTTTCTGAGGGGGCTTAAGAGAGAGGGTTTGCCAGAATACCAGATAACAGGACCGGAGAAAAATTTTTCATTTTGGATTTGATCTTCTGAAAAGAAAGGCCTTTCAGAGTTAGTAATAAATTCAAAATATTAGTTTGATCTAAGCATCCCTTGATGAGTTCTGAAGTACACTTCAATCATAGGGTTTATAGACCTAGACGAAAAATGATCATTTTCGTGCTTTTAATGTAGTACAAAAGCATTCCACTATTTCGAGCATTAACATAGTAATAACTCTTGTAAAAAGAAAGAGCATCATTTTTTCTATCAGATCATGCCTTTTTGTACTCTCCACAAACATTATTTTGTGGACAAACAAAGACTAACAAAGTATTCTTTAACAAAACAATACTTCAATTTTTCACAGTATTGTGACTCTTTTTGACGTCAAAACAGGAGTTCCCCATAAATTTTATGACATCAGAAGATAGCCCGTGAAAAACTGTATCTTCTGATGTAAAAATATCTGAGAAAAAAGATACACGACTGATCCAGCTTTTTCAAACGAAAAGCACGATTACACACTTTTTTATGCTCATCATAAGGTACGCTAAAACGTTGTATACCTTCGTTATCCACTATTTGATTCAGAACTGAAGCCATTTTTCCAGCATCAATAGTGATCACTAAGACTTGCAGAATTGTCAAGACAAGGACCTCCAAAAATGGTGTGTTCTATATGTTGCCTAGTACACATCATCCCCAATATGGAAAAAGGTACCTTATAGTGAACCATGTGTACGTTCATTCTCTACTATTTGATTTAGAACTGGAGCCAGTTTTTCAGTATCAATAGTAATCACTAAGACCTATAGAATTGTTAAGAGAAGGATCTGTAACAAGACTGTTTCTTGTTTGTTACCTGGGAGATATTATGTAAAATACGCAAGACAATACATGATAGTAATAGGCAATACCAATAGTTGGTAGTACTTTATGTAAAGCTCAACGAATTTGCTAAGTACTGTTTGGATAAATAGCGGCATATAGGTATACTGGAATAACTGTGAAAAATATATCTGCTGTAGATGTGTTATCGTATGTGCTTCGATGTTGACAGTAACAAGAGTGGTAATCGATTAACGATTATTTCTTTAAATAAACTGATTTTTGTTAAACACGGATGGTCTTCTATTAGGTCATTTGTCTAAGATTTAGTTGAATGAATGGCATGCTGATAAGCCAACATATAAATTGAATTTGAGATGGACTTCAGCTTTCGAAAGAGTAAACATATTATCAAAGCATCTTTACCATCTAGATATTAGTTGCATTTATTGATGGTAGGACACATTATATTTTAAAGTTTTGTTTTTGATAATACTGAATAGGAAGAGAATAGTATTAACGTGAGCAGGTGTGCACTGGCTACTAGTCAATGAACAGCTAACATGTTTGAATATTATTGTTTTGTGGAGAGACAACCTATATAAGAAAGAAAAATAATTATTTTTCAACTTATTTGAAGAAACGTCACTTACATGAAAATATTTAATATTTATCGAGTGTATTCATTGTGACAGTCGAATCCTTCCCAAAAAATCTAGATCTACTTGACGATATACTATTACGTCTCTTGGTTTCATCACTAAAAGACATGTCTTCACCGGTCTCTGTATTTATATGTCACGCATGTAGAACGCGTTCTTTCAAACGGCGTAATCCCAAGTTTAAGATCTGCGATCGTATAGGATCGTATATAACAAAATACGACGTACAATGATGATCGTATACGATGGAATACAATTTTATACGACCATCGTGAATGGCATTGGTATGCATTGGTATTTTTCTCGTATAGTTTGTATAATAATTAATCGATTGATTATAGTATATAAGTGTTTTTTAGATAATAAATTATTTTACCAATGTTTATTTGAAATTATTCAATTAGATAAATGATTCGTAAATATTTTTTAGTTAATAAAATATTTTATTCTTTTTTATTTGAAATTATTCGTAGATATTTGTTAGACAATAAATAGTTACGAATAATTTTTGAAATTAAATACAAAAGTTCCAAATGAAAATTTTTATGTTAAAAAATTTGAGAAAAAAAATTTCTTTTTAAAAAGTTGTTAAGTTGCAATGTTAGAAATGAAATATAAATAAATGAAAATAATTTTAAAAAGTTTTTTCAAGTCTCTAAAATCTAAAAAGTTCTTCTCTAAAATAATTTAAGAAAAATTTTCGTATATTTAATATAATAAAATATTTATTCGAATAAACGTTTCTTATGATATAAAAAGCAAAATTGATTTGAAGATTTACTTAATAGAAAAATCTAGACGAAATTATTTTTCGAGTTGAAAATATTCTCTATCAATTTAAATAAAAGATGATTCATTTTTGTTTTATTTTCGATAAATCTTGTTATTGTTGTTGATCAATATAATAATAGTAATATTGTAGAAAGTAAAACAAAAAAAATCTATTTTACGTTTTGCATAGTCAGTCAACTTTCTAGGAATGAATAATCAGAGAAGAATAAAAGAAAAAAAACCTTGTGACAATTTCATCGAATTATTTATTTAAAAAAAGCAGGTTGAATGAAATCTTTGTGGGAAATAATTTGAAAAATTAATTTTATATAAAACAACAAGTTAATCAGTGTTTTTTGTCCACTGATGAATATTTATTCTTTAGGATATTCGATTTATTTGTTTTTTTTCTAATTATTAATAAAAAAAAAGAAAATCTTTTATTGAAATATGTTATTAACATTTTCGAATAGAAAATTCTTTATGAAATAATTCCAATTGACTGATTGATATGAAAAGCAAAAAAAAATCTTTTAAGCTTTTATTGACATAAAATAAGAAAAAGAAAAAAAAATTATTTGTTGTTTCTTAATTAAAAATAGAAAAAAATAAAATAAAAATCTTATTTGAAATTGAATATTTATGTAAACTTATTCAGTCGTTAATAGAAGCAAAATCTCGAATAGTCTTTCATTCTTTTTTTCTTTTTTATGTTTTTGTCATTTGAATAATAATGACTAAAGTTGAAGAACATTCATTGCCTTATATTTGCCCATCTGCTGTCACTTTTCATTCTCAAATTGATGATAATGATCTTAAATCAAAATCTTTCTGGAATCCCGATTGGACAATTCAACAAGAAATCTCAATAACTATTGAGTATTTTATTTATTTTTATTTTAATAAATTTATTTATTTATTCATATAGTAAAACTGTCGATAATACAGGAAAAATATTTTCAATAAAACTTCAAATATTAATTGGATTTTTAATAATAATTCTATTTATTTTTTCAATAATCTTACCATTAATGATATTAACAATCGATCCATATTGGCCATCATCAATTAAAAGTGAGGAAAGAAAGAATTTGAAATAATTTTTATTGAATTAATTCGATATTTTATTTAAGATGAAATGAGATATGACAAAAGATCAATTGGTAAATGAATTTATTCTTTAAACTTATTTATTATTAAATATTCTAAATGAGAATATAATTTAATTATTTATCAGTATATAACTATATATGAAAAATCTTAAAACAAATTATTGATTATATATAAAGATTGAAGTAAAATCTAGTTGTTTTTGTTTAATTTAAAATTTCGTAGATTGATGGAGTTGACAAACAATCTTTAGATTATATACAAAGAGTATTATTATATACTATAAATAAATCAAAGAAAAATAATATATAGAAAAATAAATAATCACATATTGATATATAAAATTTTATTTTATTTTAATCAATCAATCAATAAATATTATTTAGATTTATTTAAGAATAATTAAATAGAAAAGTTTCATTTAATTAAATATATAATAAAATATTTATTTCAAGAAAAATTTCAAATAAGAAAATAAATAAATAACATTTTAAGAATATATTTAAAAGAATTTATTAAATTAAATCTTTTATAGATATACAAATTGAAAGAGTTACTTTATTCAAATAGATATTTTCTTATTTATTTATATAACAAATTTTGAAAATAATTATATCTATCTTTAATCAACTTTATTAGAAATAATCTTGATAAATAATATTCTGATAATTAGTCTTTTTTCTTTTTTCAATCATTCAAATAAATAAGTAAATATATTCTCTCATCAAATAGATATCAATTGCTTACTATAGAGAAACACTATTATTAACAAGATTTTTATCGTCAATTCGAAGTAATATTCGCTTTTTTTTCTGTCGGATAATAAGGAAAACTCACTAGAAAAATCGTCCGAGCTTCTCTCTCAGAATATGATATATTCTTTATTTTTCATCTAAATTTATTCTAAATGAGCAGAAAACAATAATTGAAAGACGAATATTCTATCAATGGATTTATTTAAATGACTATTTTAGGAATTTATTCTATACGAATTTATGCTTTTCCTATCGATTCCGATAGGATTGTTCGTTCTAGTCGGATAGCATAATGATTTACTTTGGATAGATTGAAAATGTCAGTTTAAAAATATTTAATTATAATCTTTATAATATATTCTAAAAAGATAAACATTTTTATTCTTAATCATCGATTTAAACCAATATCGATTATTCGATTTAATTTATTTTATTGAATAATAATCATCATATAGATTGTTAAGATAAATAATAGAATTAAAGAATATATTCGAAATTCTATTCTATAAACAAATATCTTTAAAAAAAATCCAAATAAATCGAATTAGATTTTCTTGTTTATATTATAAAAGTAAAAGGTCGTTATTCTAGATAATAATATTATCTTTTGAGAATGATTAATGATCGATCGAAAAAAAATCCAAATGAGATAAATTCTATTTAATTGATTTATTAATTGATGAACTTTTTTCAAAGATATTATTTATTAATTTGTTTTGAGATATATATAGAAATAAAAACTAATCTTAATTAAAATCTCCTTGTTCTTTTAAAATTCGAATGAAATTTGTCAACTAGAAAATTAGATAAGATATTTAAATCTATATAAAAAAAAATCTCGTGTCAATAAATAAATAGTTTATTTCTAGAATTGTATTCATGTGAAAATTTAATCATTATCGAAAATGTTTATTTAATTGGTATTGATTTAATCTCAAATAAATCAATGACATGGTCAAAATGTTGTTTATCGTGTGTTAATATTTTAGTTTGTCGTGGATTTACATATGATATTGATTCATCAATATGTTATTTAAAAACAAATCCGATTTATAAAAGAACTTTTCATAAAAAATATCAAAGTGCTATTTATCCTTGAATATATTTCTTTAAAAATAAATATAAAATAAATCAAATTCCTATTTATTATTTTCTATTTTAAAATCTATAAATAAATATTTATATAAAAGTTTATTCTTTTGAAAGTAAAAGTTTATTCTTTTGAAAGTAAAGGTTTATTCTTTTGAAAGTAAAGCTCCTATATGAACAAGAAAACTTGTTGATATTCTATTTGATTTGGATAGTTTATCATGAATTTGAATCCATTTATATAATAATTCTTTCCAATCATTTATAATATTTTCATCAATTTCAATTATTTCATTTAATATATCGAATTTTTTTTTCTCAAATTTATATAAATTATTTATTTGTTGATATTCTAAAACTTTTCCCATATCATTTAAATGAAGATAAAGACCACGATTATAAAGAGATAATACTAATTCATATTGACTAAGTTTATCGAAATTTGTTAATTGTTTAAGTTGTTTATCATCAATTAATATTCTATATTCCCATTTTTCAATATAATTTTCAATTGAATAATTAGTTAACATATAATCAGCAATAAATGATGAATGTAATACTGATTTATGAATTCTTAATAAATGTTTACGATCAATTGATGATAAACTAACATATTTATTAAATAATGATGAATATAATGGAATTGATGAAATTATTTCTTTAAATCGATCACTTGAATTTGATACCTGACAATTAACATTTTTTTTTTATTTTCACCATTATATATAGAATAGAAACATTTTTTTTTCCATTTTCAGATTATCAAACCAAATCAAATTATCCTATTTGCTTTTTTTTTTATATAACTCTATTAATTATTTGTTTCATAAGATAAATATTTCGAGAGAATTTTTTTTTTAAACCGATCATATTTAGAGATTTTTATTCCATATATCAATTTATTCTTAGCTACACAATTCACCTAGGAGAATCAGTGTAAACCGAATACATCAACAATGGGACATACTTTTTTATCTGCCCTTTTCAACAATCGAATCAGATCGATTCACCATCGATTTTTATATTATTTTATTTGAGGTTAATTCATTTTCTAATAAATTATCTTTTTTTATTTTTTCGAAAAATATCTAATAATAGAAAATAATCCTAATAAACTTTTAAGATTGATATAGAAATAGTAGATAAATTGATTTTAGATTTATACTATTAATATTATAACTGAGATTATTTTCTTTTATCATCCTTATATTAATTAAATGAAAATAATCTTCTATTCAATGTCTCAATCAATTTTTAGTTTTATTAGTTGATTATTTAGGATCTATTCAAAATCCATTTTATAAACTAACTTCGAACAAACAAAGAGCTATGAACAATTATTCAACTGATGATTGATATTATATATATAATATGTGATATTGTTTCAGTAGAAGAATGAAGGAAATGTGAAGTATTTTCGAAAATGGTTTAGATAAAAATAAGCTAATATTATATAAGGAGCGCACTCTACCAACTATATTAGGAGGGAAATCTTTTTCAAATCAGAGGTTTATTCCTGCTTTTTTTCATTTATTTTTTCCGGTATTGAATACAATAATAATTATGCTATTATGGATTGATAAAAATCATATAGAATTTCTAATTATATCAATCATTCATCGATCTATCATCATTAATTTTAACACAGTAATATTATATCAGTAGATCTTCATTTTTTAATTGATAGAAACAAGCTTATATATCATCTAATTAAATTTTTGTAATATTATAAAACATATTGATCAATATCTTCTTATAAGGGTAATGATCGACTGAATATTTAATAGGATCCTCTATTTAAATTAAAGAAAGAATTAATTAATGCACCATATACAGAAGAAGAAGAATATTGACCAGGATGTCTTCATTCACAGTTAAAATTGAGATTGTTGTAGAATAACTAAACGAAAATGATCATTTGTAGGATTATCGTTGATTCGAATTGTGATTGGTGATCTACAATCAACCAGGAAGATATATCGACGATTGATTATAAAGTTATCGAAAGAAGTTCATTGTCAGATAATATTTCAATTTGATGCATTATCAACTGAAAAAGATTTATTAAAAGATAGACAATCTTATAGAAAGATTTTATCAATTCCATAAGGATATCTCAGTTTAGTCTATAATAACACATCATCATGGTCTTCATTGCATAAATATTTCTTAGAAATCTTATACTAATGTGAGAATTTCACTTAACTATGTGGATCTTGTTACTCGGACTAGAATTTTATTTGACGATCAAAGATGAATTAATTCGATTATTAAAAAAGCGTCAAGATGGATCAACATTGATGAAGAACGAAGAATAACAAAGAACAAAAGGCAAGAGGAACTTTTTCTATTTAATATTGAAACGAATAAGTAATACTTTCTTGCTTAAACGATCATTCAATAAATTGTTAGTTATTTGTTAAATCTATATAAAAGGAAATATTTCATTCTCATCATCAGAATCGTATCATCGACTTTTTTTTTCACATTTATTAGGAAAATATTTCAATCTATTATAAATTAGGTTGACGAAGATGTATTTCCCTTTTCAACTGATAGATTTATGTAAACCAATAGGAAGATCTCAGAGAAAATATAAGATAAACTTCTCAGAAAATAATCTAGGAATTGATTTCTAATCCACTACAGTCGAAATCAGACCTTTTAACAATTGGATTAGACAATCGTCCTATCAATATATATTAAGTAACAGGCATAGAGTTAGAAATTTATTCTATTTTATTATGATTTAAAATCGATAAATGAGATAGGTATGGAATTCAATATCGAGATTGTTTATTTACCTTAGAGACATTCTTCCTTGAATAGAGTCGAGCTATGTTGATCGACTTTAAAAGAATATCTAGCTAAGATAACGATTTACTTTCAACCTTATCAATATCCGTCAACTTGATTGACAGTTTATTCTTGGTTATAATGATAATGCAACTACGAATCTGATCAAGCAAACTTAACAAATTTAAAATTGTCGATCAATCTATGCAAGAAAATATAAAATCTATCCTTGATAATCAATAGAATATTGATTGTTAAGATAGACTTTTTCATATTAACCTTATTGAAGCTGTTTGTGTCATCTCTTTCTATAATCAGTTTAAAAAAATATAAGAATCCTATGGAGAATATTCCTATTAGAATCTAATCTATATTTATTTCCAGGTTAGAAATAGTAGTGTCCACGATGAAGACCTTTTTTTTCAAATTCTAACAACAATATCAAACAGATAATATACTTCTACGATAGATTTATCGAAACATTATTGACAATCATAAGTTGAATAGTTATTCATAGCTCTTTGTTTGTTCGAAGTTAGTTTATAAAATGGATTTTGAATAGATCCTAAATGATCAACTAATAAAACTAAAAATTGATTGAGATATTGAATAGAAGATTATTTTCATTTAATTAATATAAGGATGATAAAAGAAAATAATCTCACGAGGGAACCTATTCAACTGTCCAATCGCTTTTGAGTTCGAACTCAGTTTGAAAGATAGACCCCAGTGAGGTATGAAAAGGCCCAAAAGGATAAGTGCCCATAGGCCTTCCGTCCAGAGTTATAGGCATTTTACTAGATTTTTAGCCTATGGCACAGTATATACCAAAAAATCGAATGACAATATTTCGAGCTGAGATTATGTCCAAAGATAGGTCTATGTACCAATAGAATGCCCTGAAAATTTCAGCTCAAAAGAATGTTCCAATCTCGAGATATTGAACACCCAAAAGCCAAAAAATTCTAGCATCATTCGCGGGATATGCGTGATTTTTGGGAGTTTAATATCCCGAGATTGAAACATTCTTTTGAGCTGAAATTTTCAGGGCATTCTATTGGTACATAGACCTATCGTTGGACGAAATCTCAGCTCGAAATATTGTCATTCGATTTTTTGGTATATACTGTGCCATAGGCTAAAAATCTAGTAAAATGCCTATAACTCTGGACGGAAGGCCTATGGGCACTTATCCTTTTGGGCCTTTTCATACCTCACTGGGGTCTATCTTTCAAACTGAGTTCGAACTCAAAAGCGATTGGACAGTTGAATAGGTTCCCTCGTCAGTTATAATATTAATAGTATAAATCTAAAATCAATTTATCTACTATTTCTATATCAATCTTAAAAGTTTATTAGGATTATTTTCTATTATTAGATATTTTTTGAAAAAATAAAAAAAGATAATTTATTAGAAAATGAATTAATCTCAAATAAAATAATATAAAAATAAATATTGAGGTTAACTTATTTGAATTGTTGAAGAGATAAGATTGTTATCTATTGTCGTTGTCGATATATTTGTTTTAGATCTATTATTAGTAGATTTCGAGTAGAATAATAAAATTCTCTTTTATTCTAAAAAATATTCATCAAAGATTAATTCTTATCGGAGTTAAATAGAAAATCTAAAGAGAGAATAAAAATAATTTTCATAATAAATATTTATTTGTTATAAAAATATTTTGTTTTGTTGATATGTTGATCGAAGAGGAAAGATAATCTCGATATATCGTATTCGTCCTAGCTTCTCATTTTATTTAATGAAGAGTCTCTTTATCAATATTCTTCTATTGATTGACAATTGAATAGTTATTATCTATAAAGATGAATATATTAGAAATAAAATCTCGAAATTCGATCAATTTATTTATGTATTTTTCATTAAAGTGACTAGACGACCTCGATTCAACTGTTAATAGATAAACTAATTGGTTATATAATATTGAAGATATAAAGTATATTTAATAAATTGCTTTTTTTTTATTGTCACTGATTTAATAAAAAAAAGGATAAATTTATTTTAGTTTAAAAAAAGAAGAAACGATTTGAGGTGTTTATTATATAAATAGTAGTGACTCTTTTTGTTTAAATCTTAATCAAACTGATATTTGATAGACTATTTAAAAAGTGTTAGTCGACGGTTTGAATAAAAAAGAAATTTTAATAAATTGAACGTTATCTCGAAAACTAATCTTATTCAATGAGTTCGATTTAAAAAAAGAGCGTAACTTGATCTTAGCTATTATTTCGATATAATCCTTAAGATAAATTCCTATTGAGAAATGTTAACTTACTCTTAGATAAATAACTAACTAATTATGGATTCCTAACCAGTTATCAACCAATGGATAATCAAACATTTTCAAATTTATTAATCAAAGACTTTTTTTCTAAAATAATAATTCGTTAGAAAGATTTATCAAAGGTTATCTGACTTGACAAATCTAAATCTCTAATCGCTTTTTCGAAATTAAGATTGATTGAGATTAAGATTGATCGAGTTAGAAAAGCTTCGATAAATATTTCAAAACTCTAGTTACTTTAGAAAAAAGAAAATGAAGCTTTTCGTTGATAAAGTTGAAAATTTTCCATGGTCGATTCTGATTTCCCGTTAGTCAATAACTAATAATAGATCCATGATTAATTATCTGATAAGGTAACTCTAGAGTAATTCTAACGTTCCATTCTCTATTGATTTATTTTATTTGGATAAAAATTATTTCTCATGCTAATTGATATTAACTAGAGAAAAAACAAATCTAAACTAGAGATAAATTTATTTACTTGATTAATAAATTCCATAATTGATATAATACCATGAATATTTTCATAATTGTATTTTCTTTGACTAAATTCGATTAATGAATCAATAATTAATGATGATGATGATGCATCATCTTTCAAAAATTTAACCTTAAACAAAATTTGTTTAATTTTAGAAAATTTCTTTTCATTTTATCTAAAACCTTTTGTTTTGGCATAATTAATGTTGATGGAAGATATTTTGGAGCTATAAGAGCAATAATAGGTGCACTATAACCAATTATTGGAATTGAAAATAATAAAACAAATGGACCTCCAACACGAATATCATAACGAAATTGTTCAAATCCGATTTTATCAATACGGGTTAATGAATTAACATCTCTATTTTAGATTTTTTTTTATTAAAATAAAAAGAATAAATTTATTTTGAATAATATTAAATAAAATAAACAAACTTTTTTCGAATTTCTTGAACAGATTTATAATTTTGATAAAGTAATTTTGATCCAAGCCAATAATGATTAAGAAGATATCGAATACGAGAAATAATCGAAGGTTTTACTCTTGATGAAGATAAACGACTATTACAATTTATTATTTTATTCAATTTTAATAAAAAGAGACTTTCCATTATTTAACTTTCTTTTTTTTCGAACAATTTTATATGAATCATTATTGCTTTTTTTACATTAAATAGATTATTTTCCAATGATAATAATTCTTTAGATGTCCCTATTATACATATTATTATATTTCATTTCGATATTATATTATTAACAAATAAAAACAAACTTCTTCACTTTTAAAATAGTTTATCAACATAATTAGAAACAAACAAAATCGATTCATTTAAATAAAAACTTTCAACTTTTTATGAAAATAAATCTTAATTAAAAACAAAGTTAATATCTTTATCGATTGAAACTATCACTAGTTCGATATCAATTCATTTATACATAATATTAGATTTTATCAGAATAAATATTTTCTTTTTTATAGAATCCAACGAATTTTCACTTGTTTTTATAGAAGTAAGATTAATAAAAAATAATATTCTTTTATCTTAATTTGAGATATTTTTAATAAAAAGAACATTAAATAAAAAGTTTAAATCAATATTTGTGTATCGATAGAATTATTTATTTCACCGAATTCTTCACTTTTTATTAATAATTTCTGTGTTAAAAATCAGTTTTGAATAAATAATTGGAATGAAGATAAAATTCTCATTTTAAATTGTAAATCTTTGTTTATGTTGAATGGTTTTGAAACTGTTGAAAATTGAAAAAAGATCTTCTTTAAATATATTCAATATATATCGATTGAATATTTCTTTGGGTTTCTCTATTCATATAAAAAACAATTTATTCTTATAAAAAATTGATTATTCTACAATTATTTATAGACCAATCTAAAATTTACTTTTTTAGAAAAAAAACCTTACTCAACTATTTTTCAATCATATTTTAATCGTTTCTATTGATTTATTTTCGGATATCATTTTTAATTATTCCGATTGTCTAATAACAAAAAAAACTAATCTATATAGACGATTCAATTCAATGTATCTTATGAAAAAAAAAAGAACAAAGATTATTTTGTTTATATACTTGTTTTAATCGAATGATTATTAATATCTTATGTCACCTAGGTAAGACTTAGAAAAAGACAAATTTCTTAAATATATTATCGATATATATTCATTTTATTTATTTCTATAGATATATATATTGTTAACTATAGATATCTATATTATTTCATTCGATAAATTATTTAACCTAGTGCCGCCTTCTTGTTTTCTTTCTTTATGACCTTTTTTATTTTCATTTAATTAGATAATGTATTTTATTCGGTCTATTAGATAATCTATTGGTATATTCCATATTCTCCCTAACATATCATATATAAAGAATATTCCACAAGTTCTAAAACGATTTTAAAATTGATCGTTCTCGAATTGTAGAAAAGGTTTGAAATAGTTCTATAGAATTCGAATATTTTAATTCTATAGATTAGTATCATCAGTGATTAACTGTAATAAGAGTAATATTTTATATTATTTAACAATTCTCCTAATTATCTTTATTATTATTTTAAAAATGAAACAACTTTTTAACGATAAAATAAAACAAATGAAAATTTATCAATGCTTCTCTATTCGATAATAAGATTGATCAATAGATTATTTAAATCGGTCTACTATTCTATCTCTGATAGATTGACATAAAAGAATAGAAAATTTGTTCGATTCGTTTGTTAATGTGATTTATGAGGACTAGGAAATATGGTAAAAAAAGGACGCAGGTGAGATTGAACGGCGTTAAACATGTTTTTATCAATCGAATTGAACCAATAAATTGTGGTGTAAAAGTGAGTGAGATTTAACCTATTGAAAAGGTTTCAAGTATATTAAAAGATAAACTAGTAGAAGGTGAATAGAGTGATATTGATCAATTGAAAAAAAAATATTAGAAATCAATCGAACTAATTTGATAAATGTTTATAGATATATGTTCATATTTTCGAAAAATAACTCAAATATATGAAATATTCATCACCTCGATAAATAGATAAGAGTGAAAATAAATATCTTTTAAACATATTCAAAGTTTAAAAAATTTTCGAAATTTCTCTAATTTCGCCAGTTTTCAGAAGTATAGAATTGCACAAATTTCAGATATTTCGGGAATAAGATTATTTTGACGAATACCCAACAATTCAGAAGGACCAAATATTTCAAATTTCCGAAACTTCTCTAATTTCATTTGTTGAAAATGTGAACACTGCTGCCCTTATGTCAACCTATCAGAGATAGAATCGCAGGCCAATTTAAATAATCTATTGATCAATGTTATTATCGAATAGAGAAGCATTGATAAATTTTCATTTGTTTTATTTTATCGTTAAAAAGTTGTTTCATTTTTAAAATAATAATAAAGATAATTAGGAGAATTGTTAAATAATATAAAATATTACTCTTATTACAGTTAATCACTGATGATACTAATCTATAGAATTAAAATATTCGAATTCTATAGAACTATTTCAAACCTTTTCTACAATTCGAGAACGATCAATTTTAAAATCGTTTTAGAACTTGTGGAATATTCTTTATATATAAATAAATATTCGAATGTTATTGATTAATCTATTTGTTTTAATTAATTAAGTTAAATAAAAAATAATATTTATAAAAAGTAATAGAAAAAGTAAAATAATGATATTATAATAATTAGTTGTTAAATGAATTATATTTAAATTATTTGAAATAAATTCAATTAATGATTCACAAATTTACCGAATTATAGAAAAAAAAAAAGAGGAAAGATCTAATTAATATGTTATTAAATATATTCTCGTTAAAGATGAAATATTTGTTTGATCTATATTTATTTATATATAAATAGTATCATTGTTTATATTATTGAATGACATTTAAAATAAAAAGAAAGAGAATAAAATAAACAAATAAACTCTCATTTTTCATCTAATCATTCTCAAAATAAAACAAATCGAAATTATCTCAATTATAATTTGTTTATGTCTTATTATTTTATTAAAATCTCTTTATTATAAATAAATTCATTTAATATAAATATTGAATCAGTTCGAATTAGTCTCCTGATTTTTATAAAATTATTTATTTATTTCGATTTTAATCATAAAAACTTTCAAACTTGAATAAGATTGATTTAATAATTAAGAAAAAGTTGAAGTAAAAGATTTTTGTTTTTGTTCTATATCTAAAACTGAATATATAAGCAAATATTCGAATATTCGATTGGAGTTATTCATTATTGAGGTGACTCATTTTTTTAATCAATATCCGACGATGACAGTTTTTATTCTAATAAAAACTCCGAGAATTTTTCTTGATCCCCGTCCGTGATAATCGTTAAATGAAAGAGATTATTCTTGACTCGATTATAGAAATTTGTTTATATTAAAAATAGTATGGATTTTTAAAATCGAATATCTCGATTATGTTTATCAATATCGAGAGTTTAGAATAATTATTCTTGAAAAAAGTTCATCTAGAAAAAGTATCGAGATTCTATTTCTGATAATCTAATCATAGGTTGAACTAGATCATTAGAAAATATATTTCGATTAAATAAATATATTTTAGAAAATTTTTGACAAATTATATTTTATAATAATATTATTATTTAAATAGATAATATCCAATGGTTATCGATTTAAATATTGATTTTATCATTTTTAAAACTAATATCTTAATTCTATCAACTCTTTAGATTTGTAAATCTTCGAATTCTCTTATTCATCTTTGAAAATATCGTTTTTTTATTTTCTTTATCAGTATAACATTAGAAATATGATTTTATAAAAATCGATTCATTTAAGAGTTTATTATATATTTCTATATTATATAAATAAACCATTGAAAATAGTGACCACTTTTACAAATTTTATTCAATATATCTTGAGAAGAATATTTATAATGAAGATAATATTAAATAAATTCTCTTGATATTATCATAATTGAGGTGATTGTTGATTATCGTTTCTTATTTAAGAATTAATTCATTTCTATATTGATCGTGTTTTATTGACATATGAAATAATAAATATAAATATAATTATATTATTGTCAATAGTTAATATATGATTAAGAATAGATTTTATTTCGATATTTATTTCTCTTTACCCTTTTTAAAACTATTCAATAGGAAACCGAATTTATTTAAATATAATTATAATAACTAAAGATAATTATTAATAACTAAATATCGATATTCGAATTCTATAATTAATGATAAAAATTAATTTATATAAATATATTCTATAGAATAAATCGATAAAAAATAATGAAAATATACTCGTTATCAATAGGATTATTATCATCACTAACAATTCTAGATAAAACAAAAATCAATTTCGATAAATAAGACTTTTTTTGATAATTATTAAAAAGAATAATTCTTCACTCATTTAATCATTCTCGATTGATTAATAAGGAAATGTTATTTTTCTTTTTTCATTATAATATATTTTTAATTAGATTTTTAAAATTCTTTTGAAAAAAATCATTTTTATTAAATTAACTAATTAATAAAATCTTTATTATATATATATATATATATATATATAAAAGAGTCGATTAATATCTTATTCAGTTGTTATCTTTATTTTTATTATAATAATATATTTTTATTAAATAATTAACTCTTCTTGTTTTATTATTCTTTTAGTTAAATAAAATAAAATAAAATAATTAAGCGCGAGAATAAACCTTGTCAATTAGTTTATCTCTATGTCTCTCTCTCAGTAAATATTCTTAATCTCTCTTCAATATAATTATTCTATTATTTGTTCTTTTTTCAAAAAAAAAAAATAATTTAATTTAAAAAGAAAAAAGTAAAATGTCAATTAATCGTGGTGAAATAGTAGGAAGAATTTTAATTGGTTTAGGTGTTATTATTAGTTCAACAATATTAATAATAACAGTTTATTTATTATATCGTTATAAAAAAGAATCATTTAATATAAATAAATATATAAATTATTCAAATAATCATCGAACAAATAAACAAGAAGATAAATTAATTAATATAAATAATGAAAAAAGATCGATTTCTATTCTAAAAACACCTATTTTTATTGAAGAACTTATGAGAAAAAGTCTCGAATTAGCTATAACTGCTGAAAAAATTGCAGATGATAAACAAAAAAGAATTTCTCTTAAAGATAATATTCATCTTTATTTCGAAGAATAATATTTTATTACCGCCTTTATATAATATTATTTTAATAAATTAACTTTTATATATTCAATAAATTTAAATAATATATCATCAACAATTATGGATCAACCAACATCAAATAAACAACATAAAATATATGTTTACAAACAAAAAGGTATTTTAGATTTATTTTATTATTGAATTATTCAGATTTATTTCCTACGAAATCAATATTTATTTTATCATTTTAACTTTATTTATAATAAAGAAATGATAGATTATATTAACAAAATCATATTGATATTGACTTTATCAAAAATATAATTTAATTATATTAATTATTTTTTAGAGAATAAATACATAAAAAGATCATAGAATCTTTTACCATTTATATATAAAACAATATTGACAAATTCAACTCAATATTTTATTTTTATCATAGACAATACTTATACTAACCTAGAATATTCTTTAAGTAAATCATCTTTTTTCAATCAAGACTATTTTAATTATGTTCATCCTAATCAATTGTCAAATATCTTATTAAGAATTAAAGATCTTATCTCATCTCAGTTATATAATAAGAGTAGATTTACTTATTTGAAAGATTTAACTTTAACCTTTATATATAAATAACTGTTAGAGAATAGAATTTATTCAATATCCTATTGAAAACATAGACCTATCATTAAAACAAAAAAAGCTAGATTTTAAATCGTCGATATAGAACAAGAGATTTAAGGATAGAATTAAATAAAAATATTGAACAGTTTCAACTAGAATTTCTAAAATGAATTTTTCTTCTCTTCATTTGAATAAATAATAAATTTAATTAAAAATTCTTGTCGATATTGATTATCTATCGAATAATAACCTAAGAGATCGAACTGATATATGATTATTCAGAGATGAATTTGATCTAGATAATCTATAGAGAAATTGAATTCGATAAAGATAATATTTTATTATTTTTAATAAACAAAATCAATCATAGATCAATTTATCAATTGATTTATTAACAAGATTCGATCATTAAAATAAAATAAAATAAATATATATTCATTATTATTGAAGAGTATATTAACATTTTCTTTTTAACGTTAAATTTAAATTTTATCAAGATTTTTTTATAAAATTCTTTCTATATAGAACATTGAACCAAAATAAGATAAAAACAAAGTACACATTTACCATTTTCATTTCTCTCTATAATAAATAGATAGACTATAATAAATAGATAGACTATAATAAACAAATTCTAACCATATTTATTATATATTTAAATAATATTATCTATCAATCCTATCAATAATTATAGTCAAAGAATATTATATTCAATATAAATAGATAAATATAACCTCTTCGTCTTTGATAACTATATCATATTGACATAAATCTTTAAATAAATTGTTTATCCTCTATGTTTATTGGATGTTTAGATAAATAAATAAATAATAGAATTTGATTGAGAATTTGACATATTTCATTGATAAATATTAAACAAAAGATAAATTATCTTTTATATAACAGATTGAGATAGACTGATTATTTTCAGTTATTATTTTAACAAAAAAAATCTTTTATATTCAAATAGAATCTATTGATAATTATGGTTCAACGAAACTCGTCAAAAATATTCCTCTTGGAGGAATAAATTCATTATTAAAATGGTCAAATGAATCAAATGATAATCTTAATCGATTAATGAAAAAAATCAATCGTGTAGAATCAACATATCAATATAGTAAAATACGTTCACAAATTCTTTTAAATATATCTCATTTAATTGAACAATCATTAAAACAAATTGATGAATATCGTTTTAAAATCGAAAATTATCTTTTTCATATTATTTCAAATAAAAATTCAACTATATTAAATCAAACAAATTATATTAAAGATAAATCATTTATTAAATTTCCTCAAAGACCATCTATTCCAATTGAATTATTTCAAAAAACAAATCAATTTGATTTGAATTATTTTATCAATTATTCAAATATTGATCAATCTAACGGTAAGATTATATTCTATATATATATAGATATATAGAAAGAAATTTAAATAAAATAGAAATAAATACATTAATTGGTCGATATGATATTACAAATCGAATGAATCCAACAAATGATAATTATATAATAAATCAACGAATAAATAAAATAAGTGAATATATATCTGAAAATCCATTTGAATATATTGAAGAATATTCAAAATATTTAAAAAAATTATTAAATGAATATATAAAGGATGATTTATATGAAAATATAAAATCAAAAATAAATTCTTTATCATTATGTGAACAAATAAAAGATTTTTTTAAAAAATTAAATCAAAGATATCGAATTATAGTACAAGTTTATATTGAACAACATCTTGATCAATCAATTATAATTGCATCGAGATCTTTATGGGATAACAAATATGATACATTTATACAAGAAACTGTTTTTAAAAAAAATATTTTTATTCTTGTTATTATTTTTTTTATTTATAAACAATAATTTTCATTTATCTATCATTTACTTTTTTTTTCTTATTTAACAATATTTTATTTGGATTTATTTATCGAATCGGTTTCTTTTTTTCTATTTAATAGAATTTCTTTTTTAAAAGAGTTAACCTTTATCTTGTTTATTGAGATTTTTTCAAAATTTCTCATTCAATTATCATTATTCTATCAAATATCGTTTTACTTTTTATAATAATACTTCCCATATTATATCAATATAGAAGAATAAATTCAACAATATAACATATTTTATTTCTAGGATTTACGAAAAAATAAAATAATTGATGAATATCTCGCCTGTTTTGTTAAAGATGATGCATTCAAGAGAAGTTAAACTTGTTTTTTATCAGTATGAGATAATATTATTGTATATTTCTTAATTAATTATTTAATAATTGATGATTATTCATTTTCTTAAATCAATTCTAATTCCACAAATGTCCACTTTTATGAATAATCTTCGTGTTTAGACTTTTTTTTTTAATGGAACAAAACAAGAATCGATTATCTAAACAATATTTATTTGATAAATCCTAACATATTATAGAAGATCTTCTTAAATGAACGATGCGACCAACCTTATCTAAGACTCTCGTTAATTAATCAAATATTCCAAGTTAAATTAGTATATTTACAATAATATGTCTTGTAATTTTTATGATTTTTCAGGTGAATATATCAATAGAGTGAGGTCAACATTATTTTTCGACTTTTGAAAAAAACTAAAATAATCTTTCTCGATATGGTCAAATTTGTTTTATTTCTCTGGAAAAATCTTTAAATTAAAAATAATTAAAATGAATGAAATTGATTGAGCCCCGTTTCGTCGAAAAAATAAATTCTAATTAATCAATGAAAAATAGATTATCATTTGATGAGATTTTTTCATCATACTAATCAGGAATAGTGTCTAATTACTTGTAGATATATTTGTCAAAAAACGTATTATAGAACTGATTTAGATATATAAATAAAAAATTATTAAGAGAAAATATGAATATAGAAAAGAAAAAAAATCACTACTTTTTTATTCCGATTAATCGCATAACTTTTCAAGATATTCATTCAATGTTAATGTTTGTTGTTTAAAACGTTCTTCTAAATTATGTAATCGTACATTTCGATTTACAAATAACTTTTTTCGTCGAGGTAATATACCAGTTGCTAAATGACGTGCTGATATTGATGAATTATAAACATAATCATTTTGAATTGCACGAATGAATAGATAAAAATATGGATGTACAACATTTTTTAAATCATTATTCAATCAATGATGCCCTCCTTCGACATGATTATTAGTCTTTAAACTTTTAAAATCATAATAATTCCATAATACATAATCAAATAAGACATCATCATCTATCTATGTATTTGTCATATAATCAAAAAAACCTTGGATTTTTTCAATATCTTGATATTCATCCATTATTATTACCCATAATTTACCAATTTCTTGTGGTAGCATAAATGCAAGTGCACATGTTTCTTTTTCAAAAAGATTTCTTATATTAATTTCATTTATATTACTTAATTTTTTTTGTTGATAAATGCAGATTGAAATCCTAAATCTTGTAATTTAGTATAAATACATTTTGTTAAAATGAAAATTACATCCTCTAATAATGGCATTTGGAAAAATTAATTTAATAGCAAGAATAGTAACTTGTTCAAAGTCGATTGTAAGAAATTTAGGATTCAAACAAATATTGTTCGTATGATATAAATTTAATATACTATTAAAAATCGATCTGTATATTGGACTTTTTATCAGGTAATAAAGTATATAATTTTGGTGTTGATAATTCACTATTTACCGAATGAACTGAATATAACTGACAGAATGGATTTGGACATGATTTAAACGTTTCATCAAAGAATAAATAATCATTATCACTTTTTGATAATTGTTTAAGAGATTCTAATGTCCCGACTATAGGATGTTTTGAATTATACAAAATAAATTGTTGACGATTTAATGTTTTACTCCAAATTCCTTCGATATTAACATGATCAATTGTACGTAGAGCAGGTGGATAACTTATATTTCTTGTTTTATATAATGAATTTTTCATTTCATGAAACATAAGTATAAATGGTGTAATTTCTAGTGAATTTATATGCAACGATATAATTTCTTCTTGATAAATTCTTTTTTACTACTTGTGATGAATCTTCAATACTTCTTTTTAATTTCATTTTAACTTCTTCTATTTTGCATTTCATTTCATCACCATCATGATTATATGATTTCTTTATGATTGGTACATTTGAACCATATTGTATAGCACGTCCAAGACATGAACGATTTTCGTATTTCCAATAAACAGTTGTGTTTTAAATTTTATCTTGTGTCTAGCGAAAAGTATCAAGTAATAAAGTTGATTTATTACGTTTACTTTCAACAATAGATAGCATCATTTTGTGTAATAATCGATCAATATAACAAAAAAAATAAATTTTCCCTTTTTACTCCGCATATATATATATATATACTTTTGCAAAATTACAGATTACTAGTATAGCGATATCAATTAGTTTCTTGTTAAGGAAATATTTTAAGTCGATTAAAGAAATTGAACTTATCACTCTGATTATACTGTTTTTCATTACAATTTAATTTTTCGACGAAACTGAAATCTCTACTACTAGATCAATAACAAACAAATATTTTATTGAATAGAAAATAACCTGAAAGATCGTCATTATTATCTTTCGAAAGTAAAAAAACAATGAAACATTATTGTTTTGATCATAAAAAAACGTCAGTTATCTGTTGATTTTGTTGATAAACACAAAAAAACGTGAAGTAATCATTCGATCGGTGATGAAAAGTCGATATGAAGAGAAAAAGCAATTGATATGAAGACATATGGTTCCTGTTTTAAATCAAAGATAATTAGTCAATTATTTATCATAATTGATAAAATAGCCTCCTTACTGATCCAATGTTGATTTAAACGATTATTCAATACGAAAAATTTTAAGGAAAAACACATTTATCATATTGATATATGTCTATCACTATATATTCGATTCAAATTTCTGTAAATACATCTTCAATATAAGATATGTTTATGTCAATACATATTAGAAATATATCGAAAAAAAAAAGTATGTTTTACATTTCAATGTTAATTGATAATTGCTTCAAGGGAAATATATTAGAAATATTCAGGTAAAACGTCTTGTTTAACTCAATTGATCGATTATTATATTTGACTAAAAGCATAATGAAATGTTGAAAATTTTCATGATAAATTATAGAAAATAGTTGGATAAATGTGTCGGCAACGGATATGTCTTTCTTATTCTTTTGTTATTTCTATGATTGGAGAAAGAAAGAAAGAAAGAGAGAGAGAGTGACATATGGGAAAACGAACGATAAGAACAAAGATTTGATGGCGCAGATGATGATCATCATCGTTCGGAAGTTGATCTACACTTTGCTTATTAACGACAGACGCTGTCCGACTAGAAACAATTCTCTATTTGACTAGTTTATATCAGATCAGATGAGATCACATCAATAGATTCTTATCACGCTAATTCGAATAATAGACAAAGAGAAAGTGGTCAATCTATTCTCATTTCTTTTGTTTATAGACACTCAATAATCATCTATAGAGAAACACCTTTGTGCCGTCAAGTGGGATTATATACAATCAAACCTTTTCTTTTTCTTTTTTTTGATTTTTATTTATAAAACGCGTGCTCATTATTTTCATTGATCATTGATATATATATATATATTCAGAAAAAAAATTAACTTTGAATATGTGTTTTTTTTTCCTCAATAAATAGTGATTGGTTTAATATTGAATAGAGGTCAAAGGAAATATGATAAAGTAAAAAAAAAAAAGATGAACGGAAAAGCCCGATCATGCGCTGACACTCTTTAGTTAATTTGTTCATGCGTCCACTTCTCGTCGGACACGGCATTCCATTCTATTGGATTTATTCCGGAACTAACTGAGACATTTCTATACTAGAATATATATCGGTTTATTGACTTTCAACTAGATCAATGTCTCCATCTTTATTCATACGTCTATCATCTTATTAACAACAATGTATTATTCACTTCAACAATCTTTTTTTTTTTTTTTTGTTTTGTTCTAAGTAGTATGTGCGCTTCGATTTCTTTGATTATCATCAAATATCAATATTATCAATTCAATCAACGACACAAGTGTCAATTATCGTTGGTCAAAATTTTTTTTTTTCTTTTTCTTTTTCTTTTTCTTTTCCATTAAAATATATTTGTATTGAAATTTCAGTGAAAAGAAAAAGAAAAAGAAAATAAGTTTCCGGCATTTGTGAAAGTGTTGAAAGGTACTTATCTCCTTCTGAAATGATTATGTAAAACAAGATAAGCAATTCTACAATATAAAACTACCGGAAGAAAATGCACATTGCTTGTCTCATCAATCATTTTTTTTTTCTTTTTCTATCATTTACAATTAAACAAGAGACATTAGTTTTTTTTTTTCTAATTAGACAAATAACGGAAAAGAATTTGACTATTCGATTTGTTTTAGTTTAAAATCATTTTTATTTATGTTTCCTTTTTTAAATAAATATTATTCATTTTATATTCAAATAATATCAAATTTATTTAACTTATTTATTCGATAAAGTCAATTATTCAATCGATATTGATCAACAAATAATATGTTTATTTATTGAAAAAAGAAAAAAAAAATGAGAAAAGAATCGATTGACGTGCTTTTCTTCATGTTGATTTAACAGTAGACGAAGATTATTCGTCAATGACTCTATCATTTACTTAGGGCAGTATTCTATAGAGAGTAGTGTTTGCCCTTACTCTAGATATATATATTTGTTTCCTTTCTTCTTGTTGTTCTTTTCTTTTCTTTTTTTTTTTCTTCTAGTAATAAATGTATTTGTGATGGTCGCCGTTTTTTTTTCTTCTTTATTCTTCATCCAATGAGTAAAAGAGTAGTTTAGTTGTTCTGTCTTCCACCCGTTGGCGTTGTTAACAAGCTACTCGAACAAGAATGTAAAACATCGTGTCTCGTTGCAGTGGCACACGACTTGTCAACCAATCGGATTTTTTTTCTTGTTGAATTCATCGACAAATAGCGTATAGAAGAGAGTAACGATCGTGTCTGAGAAAGTAATATACGATCGTATGTGTGTGTGTGTGTTTCTGAGTGTCTCTATGTCTCTCTTTGTCTCTCACTCTCTCTCGTTTGTCAGTGAGTCTCTCTCTCGATCTCTATTTTCCGTTTTCTTCTAATGTTGATTCGTTTAACAATATATTAATATTGGTAACTAAGAAAGAAAGAGAAAGGCAACGTCGAACGACTGTTCGCATTCTTGTCGCAACACTTGCTAAATTATGTTTGCATATCAAACTAATTTCTCTCTCTCTTTTTTCTTTACTTAAGATTCTTTTTTTCTTTTTTTTTTCTTTTAAATAATAATAATAATTATTATTATATTGATCATGTAAGTTAGATTTTTATTTAAAGAAAAAAAAAAACCTGTCGAAATTCTATTTATCTATATCTCTCTCTCTCTCTATATATATATATATAGGATTGCTGGTCTTAATCCATCAGATTCAAATCCATATTCATCAATTAAAGTAATTATTAAAAAAAAAGAAAGAAAGTGAAATAAATGTTTGTTTGTTTGTTTTTAAATTCTAAAAAAAAAAACCCAGGATTCAAATATAAATGTAATTGGATTGAATCAAGATTGTAATAGTTTAGTAAATGGTAATCCATGGCGTAATCCATATTCAAATCCATATGTATATGATGCAGCAACAGCTGTTGCTTTGGTTGGTTATTCTCCTTATGCAGCTGGGTAAGTCAATTGAGTTAATTTAAACTATAAACGATTATAAATAAAAAACGATTTAAATAAAATCTAAGTTTTGTTTCTATGAGCATCTGCTTTTATTCTTTATTTAAATAAAAGATTTAAAATAAAATGTGAATATATTTATTCTGATTGTTAATTATCTTAAAATAGATTTATTTTCAAATGAGTTCTATAACTAAAATAAATGGAATCACTTAGAGAATATAATCAGAAGAAGAAAAAAAAAAAAAAAAGAAGAAGAAGAAGAAGAAGAATCGCCTCGAGTCTAATGAAGTGAATGTTATAGTCTGTAAACGATGCATATCTATTTCTTTTTTTAACTGATGCATAGAAAATGATCATATGAGATCATTTTCCGAAGTAGACACATTAGAAATTGAGAATATACATTATATATTTATTCTATTTAGTTATTCTCCTCACATGGATTTAGCTGGTAGAAGAAAAAATGCAACAAGAGAAACAACAGCTACATTAAAAGCATGGTTATATGAACATAGAAAAAATCCTTATCCAACCAAATCAGAAAAAGTTTATTTAGCTATAATGACTAAAATGACATTAACACAAGTTTCAACTTGGTTTGCTAATGCTAGAAGAAGATTAAAAAAAGAAAATAAAATGACTTGGTCACCAAGAAATAGGTTTGGACCTTTGTTTGGTTTTTTTTCTTTAAAATAATTATTTTATTTAAAGAACAACTGATGATGATGATGATCGAAATGTTGATCAATCAAATAGTGATGGATCTGATGATGAATCAACTTCTCCAACAATTCAAACAACAAATCCATCATCATTATCAACAACAATAACAGGAATAAGAGGAACAACACCAATACCAACATCAACAACAACGACATCACAAACATCTTTTATATCAAATATACATTATTTATCACCTCCATTAACTCTTATTCAACATCATCACATTGAACAACAAAATATTCCTACAGGTTTTATTTTTATTTATTTATATAAAACAAAAAAAAACAACAATGAAAAATAACAAGATTTTTTTTTTCTTTTTCTTTTTTATTAAATAATGAAAAGATGAAACAAATCGAAAAAGAAAATATGATGAAAATGATATTCGAGAAAGGAAAAAACGTTGTGGAATTTGGTCACTTGCAGATATGGCAGAAAAAAATAATAAAAATAATAAAAATGATACTTTTTTAGAAAAACAACAACAAACAAGATCTTATTCAATATCATCATCATCAACATCTTCATCTCCAACATCATCATCACAAGGTTTTTTTTTTATTTTTTTTATTTAACATCTTTTATTTGTTTTTATAAAAAGGTCAAACAATAGTTGGTGCATTTAAACCTTTCAAATGATTGTTGAATCACTCATAGACGAGTGTCAGATATTCTCATTCCAATTAAAATCTTATATTTAAATTAAATAAATCATCATATTTAACAATCGCCGGTCAATACAGTGAACATCAACTTATCTTTATATATATATATATATATATAGACTCTTTATGTTGTATCTTTTTTTTTTTGTTTTTTTCTTTTTTTTTGGTGTCTTTATTCTATTCTATTGAACACTTTTCTTTCTTTTTTTTTTCTTTATTCAACATGAAAAAAAAACTCGAGAATATAAATAAATAAGGTTTTTTTCTCTGATTTGAATTTGTTTTGAGAAGAATAAAATAAATCTATTATATATATAAATGATTAATTATCTCTTATTTACTATTATTTAATAAATCTTAGTAAACAATTAAGATAATTATCATAGATGGTCACATTAATCAATATCTATTTTAATCACCTTTTTTTAAGAGTCAATCTTTTCTTCTTCTCAGCCCGTTTTTTTTTTCTTCCTTTTTATATTGAGTAAACAATTATTCTTTTGTCCTTTTAATAATCAGATAAAAACTAAAAAACGGATGAAAAGTCAATTGAAATGAATTAACCTATTCTCAATATCGTGATGCAATAATTGTTGTTGGCGTGACCTGTCAAAAGATAAAAGAAACGTTAATTCCATCTCACAGGTGTCCTCTTTTTCTTTTTTCTTTTTTTCTTTTCTATTTATATATTCAACATAAAACGAGTGTCAAACCTTTTAGATCGATATATTTATCTTAAGAAGAAAATAATAATCGAAATAATTAACTATTATAAATATATATATTAACAAATCGAAAATAAAAAACAGAAGAAATTTTTTTTTTTTATATATTAGATATTATTTATAATCAATAATTAAGGATAGATTTACTAGAAAGAAATTTATTCAATAGAGATCAGATATAACAGATTTATTTTATTAAATAGAACGAAAAAAAAAAAATCTTCTTTTTTATTTCAATCAATAAATATTCTTTATTATATATATAAACATAGAAAATTTTCGATCAACAAAATAAGTTAATTAAATAAACAATCTTTTCATCTGCCCGGTTTTTTTTTCTTTATGTTTAAACAAATCTGAAAAAAATCTCCTTTTCTCTTTTCTCTTTTCTCTTTTCTCTTTTCTCTTTTCTCTTTCTATTGATATAATGATAAAAATGATTGACATGTATCTCTCTTGTTGATCATCATCAATATAAATATTCTCATATAAAGATAATATTATCTATAATAAACTTCTATTTAGACATAAATCATTGAATACAATTTAATGATAATACTCATTTTATATTAATATTATTTATCACAATTTATAAGTTAACAGATTTCAATTTATTCAAAACGTTTGTTTATATAGAAATCGAATGGAAAAAAAACGTCTGAACATATTCAATGTTATTTTAACTTATTTGTCTAGACAAATAATAAAAATAAAATGTTGAAATGTTGAAATGTTGAAGTGTACTAGTTGTTCTCTCATTATCGTTGACTAATTATGTTAAGTATCTACTCAAATCGATATATAAATCCATTAAATAAATCCTTTTAAATAAAATCTTCAAGGTTTACTTTAAATAGAATATTTTTAAAACAATTTCTCACACTATATATTGAATATAAAATTGTATATTGATATATCGTTAGATGTCACTATTTAATGATGATGTGTTTTTTAACCATAATTAAGATTGATCGAGAAATTTGTCCAATTAGAATATAAATATTGAAATATTTGTTTGAATGAATCAATCGATATAATTTCGAATATATCGATATATATAAATATAGATATCTAAGGATAAATAATAAATAAAATCTTAATATAAGAATAAAAAAAAATCTTCTATTTATTTAAAATTCTATTCAGTATTGTTATATAAAATAAATAAATGTTATTTACCCTTTTTGAATAGGTCAAATGATAATATTCAATGCATTTTTTCCTTTTATTTACTTTGTTGTTGTTGTTTTTTTTGTTTTAGATATTGAATAATGTTTTTTTTTATTTTTTATTCTATTCAAATAAAATATGTTGGTTTAGACGAAATTGATTGGTTAAAGATAATAAAATATTTCGATAAATAATATAAAATAAATCATTATTCGGTAAACTGTTTAGATTTCGATAAAATTAAAAAAGAAATTTCAATATATTTTATTTAAATTATCGAAAAATATTCGAATAAATAATTAATATAAGATATTTCCATAGAAGTTTTATTTATGGATAAAAAAATATTGAAATCTCTATAGATCGAGACTCGTTTTCTATATAAGTAATATGTTCTATTGATATATATTGATAAAGAAAAAAAGTCTTTTTGTTAAGGTTATGTTTATTTAAATATAGTTTTTCTCAAATGTTTATTTTATTAATAAATCATATCGAAAGAAAATTTCGATTATTCTATTTGAGTTTTTTTTTCAATTGAAATAAACTTATTTGTTAATCATTTATATATCCTTTTCGTATAATAGAAATTTAATTATTAAATGATTTCTATTAATATAAAATAATTCGATATTATAGATTTATTTCTATATTAACTTTTATTTATATTATTAACAAATATTATTGATTAAATTGATGATCGTTGATATTATTTTTAAAATTTCATTTATATATATATATAAGATGAATTTGTTATATCTCTCTATCGTCGTTTAAATAGTTAAGAGATTTTATATAAATATTCTATTTTTAAAAAAAACAAATCTTAAAATCGAATTGAATATTTAATATAATGAATTATTTAAACTGGTTTAAGAATTTAATCTATTAACAATAAAATAAAATCTATATTGAATTTTATTTTATTCTAATATAGAAGATTTTCAAAGATAAATAAAATAATAATCGATATTAATAGAAAATTTTTCATTCTTATCTTCGTTTTTTTTTTGTTTCTCAATTTGTATATAAATTTAATTTAATTTTTTTATAGATATTTTAAAAAAACGTATTCTTAATGGATCGAAATCTTCCTGGAAATCATAAATTTTGGTTAAATGAAGATGGTTCATCTTCTAATGATGGAAAAATCTTTATATTTGTTAAATTAACGGATTCATGTATGAAAACAATTGAAACTTTTATTAAATTAAATAAAAAACAAAATTCAACAAATAAAGGAAATATTAAATTTAATCTTAATGGAGGAGTAAAATAAAAAGAAAAATATTTTCTTTATTAAATAAATTTGTTTAAATAAATAGGATATATCAATTCCAACAACAAATGGTGAAAGAAAAACATATTCATTTAATATATCACCTGAAGATAAAACACCTGAAGTTTTTCAATCTATTAAACAAATTAATCGAGAGTATTTATTTATACTTTTTTTTTTTATTTTAAAATATTTATTTAATTAATAAATTAGTCATCTTGAAAGTTGTGCTATTATTGAACAAAAACTTAATATTCATGCCCAAGAAGATGTTTATAGTATGACTAAAACAAAAGTAACAGAATTTCAAAAAAATGAAGAACAAACAAAAAAACAGTTCGTTTTTATCATTTTTATTTATTTTAAAAAAATTTGTTTTTTTATTTAAATAAAATTTTTTTTTTATTTAAATAGAACGAAAGAAATAGGTGAAAGTTCACAAATAATATTACAAAAAAAAACAAATAAATCATCAAATCAACGTTCATTAACAACAACAACAACAACAACAGGAAATAATCCAAAACAACAAAGAAGAACAATTAATCGAGAACAACATCTTAGTCCAAATACAAATATTAATACTCAATCACTTTCTTCCGAAAGACCATTAAGGTTTTTTAAATAATTATTTTATAATTAACTAACTTTTTTTCTTTTTTTTTTTATTCGATTTTCTAAAGAGAACGTCTTGTCCATTTATTAGCTGCAAGAACATATAAAAAACCAGATCTTTTACTTCGATTAAAACATGGTATTAATTAGATTTTTTTTTATTTAAATATTTTATGTTTTTTTTTTTTTTATTTTAAATAACGATGGTGGAATACGTGATGATGAAAAAGATCAATTAGATTCATTATTATCATCAATATCAACATTATCAAAATCAGGAGAATTTATTATTTTTAAATATATATTAACTAGTGGAGAAGTTAATTATGATTGGCCTTTTTATCCCAAAGGAGAAGCATCTATTGTTAAAAAGTTTGTTATTATTATTCTTACTCATTTTACTTTTTTTTTTCTTTTTTTATTTTTAGAAAAATAAAAGAACTTCAAGCTAATGCAACTCGATCAACAATTAATAAAACAACAAATGATGTTAGTCTTTTATATATATTGATTATATATTATTATCGGTCGAAAACTCTTCCGATAAATCTGACATCTTTATTAAAGAATATTGACTAGTTTTCAAAGAAATTCAAATTTTTTTCTTGTTAGAAAGAGTTATGTCTCAACTATCTCGTTGGTACATAAGTTCTGCACGTTTGGATCAGTAGAATTATATTCCCAATATAAAATTAGATTTAAAGGAAATAAATTATGTATTCTGATAGCGGTTGGAACTCTCTATCACCCTCAGATCCATACGAACTTCATTTTGTTTGTTTCTGATGTGTTTTTAAAATTTAAATCTATACACTAATCTGTTTTTTCGAAAAGTAAATATAGATTCTGAGTCCTTTAAATGGTCTATCACCCTGTATATTCAGGTCTTAGCTTGAACTTATTTACCGAGAAATATTTCGAACATTGTCAATGCGGGTGAGGGTGTCTTCACTGTAGTCGAAATATTTTTCAACAAATAAATTTAAGTCAAGAACTAAATATAGAGGGTGATGAAGAATTTCGAGCGGTATGAGAATATCTAATTAGTTTTCTTAAAATGTAGTTTTATATAGGGAATATAATTCTACTAATACAAAGGTGAAGAAGTTATGTACGAATGGGATAGATATATTCTATGAAAAATATTCTTTCCATCCATAATCAATCTCATAACGAAGGATAAATTAAAATGAAAAGTTGTTCGAAGGTTTTTTTAGAATTTGAAAAATTTCTATATTGTCAATTGTTTTCAGGTAGATAGATGAAATTCTAATAAAGAAAAGTTCGGCTAAGTTCAGGGCATGAATAGGTCAATTGATATTAGTTTTGGTAAATATTTTTCGATCCGTTATTGACTAGTTTTTATTGAAATATATATATAAATAGAGATTTTTTCTAAAATAGACCGTTTTTCAATAATGATCAATTTCATTTTTCGTCTATTATTTATTTAAAATATATCAGATTAAAAATCCTTTAAAAGAGCAAGACAATAAATAATTGAAAACATCTTTTTTTAATCTTTTACAAAACGATCAGTTAGGAAGAGCGATCAACTTCTAGAATCTATTTTATAAATAGATAGAGACTTTTTTTTATAAAAATCAACAATAAATTTAACTTTGAATAGACTCTTGGAAACAAGCACTGATTATACTAGAATATTTACCATTAAAACATTATTTTATATTTCACTTCTTATATAAAAAGTTAAACCAAAATAGAAACACACATGTTGTACGATGATCAAGTTAAAAGGAACGTTTTTTTTTTTCTAGATCTTTTCTTTTTAATATTTCCTCCTTGTCAGATTGATTATGGAAAGAATATATTTTGTATAATATATCTAGTTGAGATAGAATTCTTTCTAACAACAACAACAAGATTCTATTCATTTAGAAATCGACAATATGGTAAAAGAGAGTCAGACATTTTTCCAACGATTATTCCATTCAGTTTTATAAAACAAATAAACATTTATTTATTTTGTTTAAATATGATAATTTGTTTTGTTAAGATGATAAAATGATTCTAAGATAGATTTTTGTTTTATTCAATTATCTATCCTTGTTTTATATTAGAATAAAGAATATTTTATTCAACTAATTATATATGAGTAAACATGAATTATATCGAAAGTCAAATTTGGAAAGATTAATATATAAAAAATGATTAAACTCATAAAGTATTTAAATATGGAAAGACGTTCTATGATAATAGAAAAACAAAGAATATTCTTCTATTGTTCTCGTCTTATTTCTAAACAATTTTCAATTTGTTATCACAAATATCGGATTTATCTTTTAACAAAAAAATGTTGGTAGGAGAGTTTGATGCAGTAGTGATTGGAAAAGTGAAAATAAGGATGAGAGTAAGAATGAAGTCTTTATGAGGAACTATTCTGCATAGATATGTATTGCACGGAAGTGTCGATCAACCTTTCCTTTCGATGTCCAAATTTGATAACTTCAATCAGTAGAACATTTTTTCGACATTCTACTCGCAATATTTTTATTTTTCGTCATTATTCAGGTGAATCTATATATCTATGTTAACAATAAAATAAGTTCAAATATTCAGTTTATTATATTAATTAATTAAACTTGATTTATAACAAAAAAAAAAATGGTTTATATTGAATAAATCTATATCTATTATATAATAAAAGAAAATCTATCGTAGACAAATTTTCCCTAATCAAATATTCGAAAATAATAAATGTCATTCGTTGCTTTTATGTCGTCTTTTAATTAAAACTATTATTAAATATATTATTCGATAATATATAATAGATAAGAGTTATCATAATCTTTTCATTTTTTAATATTATCGAATATTAACTTCTATAAATAGATAATAGAATAAACATTTTTATTGTTAATTATCTAATATAAAATAATTGATTATAAGATAGAATATATAACTATTTATAAATGATTTATTATAATATAATTAATTAAATTATTTTATATTATCTATTTTATAGATTCCAATTGTATCATCGGTTAGTGATCGATCAAATATAAAAAATACAAGTTCAAATATTGGAATTGTTAATTCTCTTTGTTCAACAAAATCAAAATTAAATTCATCATTATCTAATCAAACAAATCGTTCAACAACAAATGATGAACGAAATCAATTTGAATATGAAGATTCAATAACATCGACACAATATACATTTAATGATCAACGAATTCAACAATGTTTGTCTTTTTTTTATCTTTTTTATTTTATTCGATTTACTATTTACAATAGAGAAATTATTATTTAGAAAAGATTTTCATTTAAGAATAGATTTTGAAAAAAAGAATAGATTTTGAAAAAAAATCAAGAAAAATTTGTTTGTTTTTTATTCAATATAATTCAATTTAATTCGAATTATTCAAAATAAATCTTTATTTATATTCCGACATTAACCAATAAGATTTTATTTAAAAATAGTTATCTTATAGAAATATTTCGATCTTATTGATAAAGATTCAATCATAGATCATTTTCGATAAACTATTTCAACATTTCATTCATAGACGATAATAAACATTTGCTTTTTTTATTATCGATCTATATTGATTATCGATCTATATTGATTATCGATCTATATTGATTATTGAGGAAGAATATTAATTCTATTTATTAAGATAAAATTATCTATCGGACACCAATTCAAAAGTTAAATTAAACTTTTTTTCAGAAAAATAAAATCAATAAAACTTCTAATGAATTATTTAAAATAATGAAAATGAAATAATTGATTAAAAGGTGAGAAAAATAAAATAAATAATAATGGTTAATTCAAATTTGAATATTTTTTGAGAGAGAAAAAGAGAGAGAGTAAAACATTGAACTTATTTATTTTTATTCTAATGAGATTTGTTCGATTGTTGAAATCGAATATAATTGTTTAGTTAGTTGAATAAAATTCAAAGATTTAAATAGAATTATTAAATAAAGAAAAAGAAAAAAAAATCTTATAAATAAATAATTTATTTTAGTATCGGATATGTTGGATAAAATCTCAAATGCATTATCACAATCGGATAAATCAAATGATCAGTTAGTATTTTAAAAAAGAAAATCTTTATTATTATTTAATAAAAATAAATAAATCTAGATTAACAAATGAAAATGATTTAATTGATGAATATGATATAGATGAATATGAAAAAGAATATAATCGTCTTGTACCAGAATATAATTCTTTAATAGATTATCTTAATTCTGTTTCACAAAAATATTCATCATTTCAACAACAATTTAATGAAGAACAGGTTTTTCTTCTAAATAAATTTATTTAAATAAATAATTCTTATTTTAGACAAATGAAAAAGCATCAAAAATAGTTGAAGAATTTCTAAAATGTGAAAATAATGATGGATATTTAAATAAACGACAACGTCTTTTAGAATTACATATTAAATTAAATAATATACAAAAAATATTTGAAAAAACTTCTCCTTATTCAAATCATTTCGATATATCTGAAGATGATGATGATCATCACGATCATTAATATAAGAGATTTATTCTTTTTTCTTTTTTTAGAATATTTATTTCAGATGAGTTCATCATCGATTCTATTAAATAATCTTCGTCAATTAATGAAATCAAAAAAATATTTTCATCAAATAATTCATGCTTATATTATTCCAACAACTGATCCACATAAAGTTTCGTTTTGTTTTTTTATTATTATAATTATTAGTTTTATTAAACATCTATTAGAATGAATATGTTGCTGATCGTTATAAACGACGAGAATTTATTTCAAATTTTACTGGATCAAATGGTTAATTATTTTCATTTATTTAAAATAAAAAAAAGTGAATTATTATTTATTTCTAATAGGTACAGCTTTAATAACAGAAAATGAAGCTCTTTTATGGACTGATGGAAGATATTTTGCTCAAGCTGAATATCAATTAGATCCAACATCTTGGAAATTAATGCGTGATGGAACAAAAGATGTTCTTTCAATCACAAATTGGATTGCAAGAGTATTTAAAAAACAAAAAAAATTCTTTTTTTTAAATAAATATTTTTTTGTTAAAGAATTTAGAAAAAAATTCATTTGTTGGATGTGATCCTCAACTTGTATCAATAAATGAATGGAAAGAATGGAAAGAAACACTCGAACAATCAGATAAACAACTTGTACCTATAGATATTAATTTAATTGATATTTTATGGGATAAACAAAGACCAGAATTACCAGATGAACCTATTTGGAAACATGATATTCAATATTCTGGTTCGAATTTTATTTTCATAAAATAAGAAAAAAAACGAAAATATTCTGTTTTAAATATCTATAAAAAAAAAAGGTGCTTCAATTGATGAAAAACTGTCAAAAGTTCGATCAAAAATGAGTCAATATCAAGTTGATCATTTAATAGTACACAGAACAGATGATGTTGCTTGTAAGTTTTTTTTTTCTTTTTTTCTTATTTATTAAATAAAATATCTTTTAAAAAGGGTTATTCAATTTACGTGGTGGAGATATTCCCTATAATCCTGTTTTTCTATCATATGCGATTATTTCAAATGATTATGTTAAGTTAGTTAATATAATATATTTTAAAATTTTATTTTATTTTATTTAATTAAGATTATTTGTTGATTTAAATAAATTATCAGATTCAATAAAAAAAGATCTTGAATATGATAATGTTAACATTTATTCATATGATTGTTTTTATCAACAACTAAAAAACGATCTTCAAAATAAAGATCCATCAGATAAATTTTGCGTAATTTCATATTTAAACAATCTATATATATATATAGATATAAATATATTTAGGCATCACCATCATGTAATTATGCTGTACAAACAATAATACCTAAAGTATAGAATTTGACTAGTTTGTTTTTTTCTCGTTATTATTTTGTTTGTTTAAGAAACAATTAGTTATACAAGATGATATTGTTTATGAATTAAAATCTGTTAAAAATCAATGTGAAATTGAAGGAATGAAACAAGCTCATGTAAGTTAGATTTGAACTAGTCTTAGAAGTTTGAATAGATTTTAATAAAATAACTCTTATATCAAATCTATTATAAAAGAATAATTATATTAAATATTATATCTAGAGAATAGAATTATCGATTTAACTATTATCTTAAATAATTTGGATTTATTTAAATGATAATATAAATTCTATAGATATTTAAACAAATTAGATTTTCGAAGAATATTTAATTATATTTTATTTTGAAATAATTTAAATAAAATAAAATATATTAGTTAAATATTTCAATTGTTAATATTATGTTTAGAATATTTTATATTAATTAATATCTATTATTTAATTAAATAATTAAAATAAGGTTCGAAGATTTATTTCTATCGAATAAGTTAAATCATTTATATATATTTAAATAAATATTATTAATTATTCTATAGACGATTGTAAATATTCGAAAATAAATCTTTTATTTATAATATTGACTAATCATAGAAATAATTTATAATATAATGAAAATAAAAATAATATATCATTTATTTTTATAATAAACATATTTATTTTAAAATGTTGACTGGTTGGCTTTTTTTTTATAGAATTTAATCTTTAGATGTTTGTTTTATCTAAGATAAAAAAATTGATTTGAAATAAATTTCAAATAAATAAAAAAAAATTGTTTTATAAAGATAAGTTTTTAAATAAAATCTTTATTTAATTAATTTAGATAAAAGATGGAGTTGCTCTTTGTTCATATCTTCATTGGCTTGAACAAAATGTATCTTTTTTTATTTTTTTTTTATTTTTAAATTATAAATAAATTTGTTTAAGATTGAAAAAAATCAAGATTTAACTGAATATTCAGCTGCTGAAAAATTAAGATCATTTAGATGGTTTGTTAATTAAATTAAATTTATTCAATAATTATATATTTATTATTTTATTTTATTCCAGTAAACAAATCAATTATCTTTATGATAGTTTTGAAACAATATCTGCAAGTGGAAAAAATGCTGCAATTATTCATTACACGTATTAGATTTTCTATATATATCTATCTATCTATATATTCTTATCTATTTAAGTGCAAAGAAAGAATCTGATACAAAAATAACTCGAAATGAATTATATTTAATTGATTCTGGTGGACAATATAAGTTAATAAAAATAAATATATTATTAATTTATTTCTAATATTTGTTTGTTAAAGAGAAGGAACAACAGATGTAACACGAACTGTTCATTTTGGTCAACCATCAGATTTTGAAAAAGTTTTTTTCTTTTTTATTTTACTTCTATAAAAATCATTTATATAATTATTGTTTGAAAAGGAATGTTTTACTCGAGTATTAAAAGGTTTTATATCATTAGCATCATGTTTATTTCCACCGCATACAACTGGAGCTCGACTTGATTCATTGGCACGTCGTTCACTTTGGGATGTTGGGTTAGATTATCGACATGGAACAGGTCATGGTGTTGGTTGTTGTCTTAATGTTCATGAAGGTTTTATTTAATAATAAATATATTTATTTATTTTCATTTTATTTCGTTAAGGTCCACAATCAATTGGTACTCGAATACGTTCCGATAGTTATTTACTTCCAGGAATGATTCTTAGTGATGGTTAGTTCTTTTTTTTTATTAAAAAAAAAAAAAACAGAAAAAAATTTGTTTAAAAATGAAAATAGAACCTGGATATTATTCTGATGATAAATTTGGTATTCGTATTGAAAATTGTGTTCTTGTTGTAAAAAAAAGTTCGAAAGTTAGTTAATTATTTGTTTTATATAAACAATAGAAAAAAAACACGAGTTGAAGTTAATATTTAGTATGGATATTATAATGAAGATTGGTTAACATTTCAACAATTAACAATGGTTCCTATACAACGAAAATTAATTGATCGATCATTATTAAACAATGATGAAGTTTGTTATTTTTTTTTTAATTAAAAAAAAAAGTAAAAATTCTTATTTATTTAAATAATAGATTGATTATATAAATAAATATCATGAAAGAGTTCGTCAACTTATTCGAGATGAAATGATTAAACAAAATGTTGAAAAAAGTTTATTAGAATGGATTCACACAAATACAGAAACTATTTAATTTAAACAAGATATTTATTTATATCAATGCAATTATTATATTTAAATAAAGAATACTTTTTTTCATCGAAATTCAGTGTTTTTTTTAAAAGAATTTCATTGATACTTTTCTGTCTTTCTTATAAACAGTTTATTTGTGATTAACATCTATTAAATAAAATAATTCTATATATATATATTTCAGATAATCGATTGATTATTTATGTCTCGATATTCAGGATAATAATTAATATTTAACAAAACAATATTTATTTATATTCAATCTTTCCAATTCGAATATCAATCAATTAAAAGAAATTATTTCGATAGAATATTAGTTTACTTTTTTGAAAAAGATTACTTTTTTATTTTATATATAGAAAACGAATTTGTTTCATCGAACAAGTTAATATATATTCAATATAAGACAATCTATCGTCAGTTCTCCACTCTTAAATCATATTTATTTATTAAATAAATAATCATCATCAATAGAAATAGAAGAGACTTTTTATTTCGATTTATCCTTCATAGAAGATAAACTTTGAATTTATTTTAGATATAAAATTTAACTAATAGAAATATTTATAGAACTAGCGCACCTTTTATATATATTTATCAAATTTATCATCTATCGTATCCTTATATTATATCTAGAACAAATAGAGAGGATATTATTTATTAAATAACTCGGACCAAATTACTTTGAAGAATATGTTAAGATATATTATTTTATTCTCTTCTATAGTTTAACTCTTCTCTCTTACGATAAAAACTCAATTTCGAGAGAATAGAAGAATTCAACCGCGATTATCCTTACCTCATATATGTTAGAATATAATTATATTGAGAATATATTCTAAATGAATAGATATAGATAATACTATTTTAAACTGTCAAAGATAATTTATCTCGATATCAATAAACAACTATTAAAACAATTTTATATAGAATAAATAGTCGATTAGATCTCGAATAGAAAAAACAAGAATAAAAGTTAATTGAAATCGACATAAAATGAAATATGTTAACGAATGATAAAATAATACTCGAAATAAATAACTGTTTATTATTGATTAAATAATAAAAATGAGATTGTTGGATAACGATTTCGATCAGGTCGATTATATAGAAAGAAATCATCTAGAATTTAAATCGATAGATATATTAACGTTATGAAATATGTATGTGTTAAACGATAGATGAGAATTTGAATAGAGTTTGTTAAATAGGAATATTAAATGAATTCGATGGAATCTATTATTTTATTTCGAATGATAATCCGATGAATTTATTCTCTTTTAATAACAGAATCAATTATTTCTAGAAACGCTTTTTTCTATTTATCGACAAAAAAGATTTCTTTATTTTCAATTTTAATTTAAAGATTTTATTTTATTTGAATTTTAATAGATATTATCTAATATATGAGAGAATTTCGATAAAATTATATATTTTATACCGACAAATAATTGTTTCTCTGTTTTTTTTTTGAAAAAAAAAATGTGAGTTGAATTGATATGTTAAAAATAAAGGTAAATAGTTAATATCTTTCGATTTGTTAATATATAATTAAATCGAACTATTTTATATTAGTTTTCATTTTGTAAATGTTGTTCTTGTTTTTATAAAATAATTAAATAAAAATGATTTATTTAAAGATGAAAGATAATGTTAATTAAATGTTTAATCGAATTGATATTTTATTAAAATCGATATTAAAATTAAAATTAAATTATCAAAAAATGTCAACTAAAATAGTTCGTATCGGTGTCTGTCAATTAAATAGTCGTGGTGATAAACAAGAAAATTTTCAAATAGGAGAACAATTAATAAATCAAGCTAAAAAAGAACAAGCTAAAGTTTGTTTTTTTAATTTAAATTAAAATTCTAATAAATGTTGAATAGATTGTCTTTTTTCCTGAAGCATTTGATTATATATCTGAATCAATATCAGAAACACTTGAAAAAGCTGAACCAATTGATGGTCCAATTATAAATGGATATAGACAATTAGCAAAACAACATCAATTATGGATTTCATTAGGTGGTTTTCATCAACGAGTCCGTTTTGAAAGTTTTTTTCTTTTTTTTTTTTAAATTAATTTATTGAAAAAAAATCGTTATTTAAGTCAGGTGATGGAACTCGTGTATTAAATAGTCATTTAATAATAAATGATCAAGGTGATATTGTTGGTCGATATTCAAAAATACATTTATTTGATGTTCAAGCTGGTTCTCAAGTTATTCGAGAGTCAGATTTTACACAACCTGGTTCATCTATTACTAATCCAATTGAAACACCAGCTGGAAGAATTGCCCTTGGAATTGTATTTTATTTAATTTATATTTTTTCCTATTATTTTATTTTATTTTAATTTAGTGTTATGATCTTCGTTTTGTTGAATTTGCTCGATTATTAACAGCATCTCATGAAAATGGTGCACAAATTCTTACTTATCCTAGTGCATTTACTAAACATACAGGAGAAGCTCATTGGGAGGTAATTTATTCAGATAAATAATAAATTATCTTAGAAAAACGAATTTCTTTTATTTTACATAAAATTCATTTTGAAAAAGGCTTTTTAGAAAATCGACACATAAGAAAAGAAATTATTTTCAATTTTAAGAGAAGATAACGTATGATCATTTGACATTATCATTTGACTAAATTTCTTTTAAAAATCTTTTATTTCCATAACCGATAACAACAATTCAAATTTTCCTTGCAATAGAAAATTTGTTTTTTTCGATAAGCTTTTTCAATAGAAATATCAATTATCAACAAAATCAAACTTCATCCAACTATTCATTAGGTTTTTTCCTTATCATTGATTTATTTTATCAAAGACCCAATAAATTATCTTTTCACACCGAATAATAGAAAACAAACCAGTGTTTATACCTTACCTAAGATTGATGTGTGACAAACAAAGACTTGTAGAGATCCTGGAAAACACTTCATTTTCTAGATAATTCTTTCCTCGATCATATTGTTCTATTCAAATAGAATTATATTTCAGATTTTTTAGATCGAAAAAGTTGCCTTTTTCACTTTTCGAGAGAGTCTATTCTTGACAAGCTAGCAATTGGTTTTATCTTCGAATATTTTTTATGAAAATAATAGATCTTCCATAATAAATGGTTGAATTTTGATCTTAACCTTTATAGGATCTGATAGAATTTATTTTAAATCAATATATATCATGAAACACAACATAGTTAATACTCTAATCGGAAATCACTAATTTCATAGTAATCACTTTCGGCAATTGCCGGAAGTTCGGTCTTGCTGAGGACAATAAATCTGATAAAAAGTCAACTATTGCCAATAGAGAAAAGTCTGTATTTAAGTCGTAAATCTAGTAATTAATCATGTTTACAAAATTGGACTTTGGCAAATTTTTTTTTAAATTGATCAACGTTTCGATAATGAGTAATTGACCCATTGATAGAAAACGCATACCAACTGGAAAACTAAATAATTCAACGTGCGAAATTCAATGATTCTAAGTTATGATTCGGTTAAATATTAGGTTGAGTATAACACCTCTATGAGAAGACATATGAAAAGTGAATAGTATCAAAGATAGATTGCAAGCTTTTCAGTGTCAATGGGAGTATTAATGTGAACATATTTGTGATTCGAGTGCAGATACTAGCATCCCACATCCTGCATGACAAAGATCCTACATGGGATTCGCTTCCGGTCACATAATTCTAGAGCAGAACCAATAAAAATCGAAAAATTCTTATCCTTGGAGTATTGACAACGTCCAATTTCATGTTGCCAAAAGTTGAGTAATTAATAAATAAATTGTCAAGAGTCTACTGATAGCCTATTTAATTAAAAGATAATGTAAAAATTAAATTAGAAAAGTTTCAGCAATTGTCAGAAGTAAATTGGGAATGTCAGTAGTGAGAAATTGATCCTATCTCGGTAATATGCAGAAAAAATCTTATTTTATCAATATATATTCTTTTTAAAATCGATTAAATTCAATTTTATCGATTTTTGACGGTAGGTATGAGACGATTCTTTGGTATATAAATAATACCTTATTTTATTTCATTAATTAATAGGTCTTACTTTTTGAGTTTATCTCAATAGATATTCTAGCCAATATGATCTGAGACATAATAATTGAAAATGTTGAGATGCAGACTATTCTATATTAATTTACTTTGATGAATCAATTGAGTAAACGTTGTTCTTTATCTATACTAGTCAATATTAATGTATATTCGGTCTTGCGTTGTCTTGTTGATAGATAAAATGATTATCTAATAGGAATTGATCGTTTAGTTTGTCGATGTGAAAAAACAAGTTGAATATAGTTATTATCTATAAATATTTCACTGGGTTGAAATCTGAATGGATTTCTAAGATAATATATTGATACTCCGATGTATATGAGAATTATTTTTCGAAATTAGCCTCTTTATTTTATTTGTTCGCGTTCATCTCTTGTTGATTTATGTTTATCATGAAGGCTTGGATCAATAATAAGATGATCAACATCGAAATGAAGATCGTCGTCAACTACACAATTGATTGTCCTCTTGGAAATAAGACGTTACTTAGCTTATTTTTTTGCATTTACCAGATTATTCTAAATCAACTTATTTTTAACTTTTTGAATAAGAGTTATTATTAATATTATTTTCGATCTACCAGTAGTCTTTTCTACTAACTTATAGTTGTTCTTCTCTATAAATATTCTCATCGTCTAACTGTAAGTTTGTTGACAACCTTTGGTAATTGTTTAACAATTTTCATCGATGATATATCCCATTATTAGTGATTGGTAGTATCACTTTTCGAAGGTCTTTTAGTTTTATTTTAAAGTTAAATCTAAAAAGCAATTATAGAGTTGAGATTTATCCGTGACGGAACTGTTGAGTAGTTGAAATACATAATGTAATAACAAGGTGTAAAAAAAGATAAAATTGATATAGATTGATTGGTGGAAAGATCGTTGATTTATTATGGAATAGAGATTTCAATTTTCTAGTCAATCATCTTGATGAACACAGTGTCGTCCTGATTAGTATAATGGAATGTAGAGAACTATAATTAAATAAATAACCCTTTTTAATAGGGATCAATCAACTCGATTTAAGCACGAACTGAAACTCCTGAAAGAATTGTAAGAGTTTTATAGAGTATTTATTCTTCTAGAATATTTTATAAAATATTAAAATTTTCATAAAAAGAATCTTTTTCGTTTTTTTTTATCTGAGATATGTTAAATATGATTATAAGTGATCGAATATTTGTAAAAAAATGTGCTTGTTTTTATCGTTGATAGTTATTGTGAAAGATAAGAAGAAAGATTTAATTATTAATAGAATAAATATTTAGTTAGATTTAACGAGGCGAAAGTTCGTCAATATGGTCTAATGTATATATTAGTCTCAATATAAAGTTAAACTTAATTTATTTAATTAATTTAAAAAGAAAAAAAGTTCGATTGATTCGATATCCGTTTGTATTTAATATCTATGATAATCTATAATAGAAAATAAAAATATATTCTTCTATTCTTCAATAGATTTTTTTTAAAATAAAATATATTGATAAAACGAAGTTAAAAAATGTTGAATATAGATTTTAGTTCGTGCTCGAGCAATTGAAAATCAATGTTTTGTTGTGGCTGCTGCTCAAGTTGGTTCTCACAATAGAAAACGTCAATCTTATGGACATTCTTTAGTTTGTTTACTTATTTATTATTTAATGAATAGTTATTTATTATTTACCGAATAGGTTGTTGATCCATGGGGAAAAGTTCTTTTAGATATGAATTTAGATTCTCCATTAGTTCGGACAATTGATATTGATCTTGGATATATTGAACAAGTTAGAGAAAAAATGCCAATTATTCAACATCGTCGACGTGATTTATATACATTAATGTCACCAACAACTATTATTGGTTAGAAAGATTTTTTTTAGGAAAAAAAAAAACGATTTTATAAAAATGTTTAGTACCAATTGATGATAAAAATGAAGAAAAAATTTGTTGGGGTCAATTAGAAATAAAAAGAAATCAAATATTTTTTCGTTCAACATTAACATTAGCTTTTGTCAATAAAAAACCGGTTGTACCTGGACGTTAGTTTTATATTCTAATAGTTTATTTATTTATTTAATTAAAAATAAAATCTAGATGTACTTGTATCACCATTTCGTTGTGTTGAACGATTTTCTCAATTAAATCCTGAAGAAATAAATGATTTATTTCAATCTACACAATTAATTGGAAGAAAAATCGAAGAATATTATCAAGCTAAATCATTAAGTATTGCTATACAAGATGGAGAATATGCTGGACAAACTGTTAAAGTATTTTTATTTTTATTTAATCAAAAAAAAAAAACATTCGTTTCGTTTGTTTTTTAGCATGTTCATGTTCATATTCTTCCACGACGAGCAGGTGATTTTGAAGAAAATGACACTATTTATTATGAGGTTTATTTCTAAAATATATGAATAATAATTGAAATAAATTTATTTTTATTTATTCTAGTTGGCTCATCATGATAAAAGAGATAAAGGATGGAGAGAAGAACAAGATATGGCTGATGAAGCAATAAATCTTCGAAAATTATTTTATCAAGATACATAGTCAATTATCATTTTCTTTATTACATAATACAACATATTAATTATCTTATTAAAAAAGAAAAATATAGATTAATTTAATATAAAAATAAAAATAAACATATTTTATTTGAAATTTATTTTAATTAAAGACTAGTTTTATTTCGAAGATATATTTTCAAATCTTAAAATAAAACTCTAACAGATAGATTAGAATCAATAATCCTTTTATAGTGGTCTAATCAACTAATTTTAACCTTTTACTCGTCATACCAACGGTTCGAGAAGATTGAATCGTTTTCTAGCTCAATTATTATAATCAGTAGAAATCAATAAAAAAATAAATGAATTTGGGTAGATTTTTTAAAAACTGATTCCCATCACAAAAATCAATGTTTATTGAATAAAAGTTCGTTACTCTGAAGAAAGAGGCGAGCTTCTTTCTTTTTTTTTTTACTCTTTGACAAATATACTCTTCACCTTTAAAATATTTCAATATATTATGTCAATATGAATACATAATCACAATTCGAACCATTAACGAGTTTAACTTGAATACCGACCATTTTGACAAAAAGAAAAAAACTCATTGAATTGTCATCAATGTCAACATCGGTTTAATAGAAAGACATTGTCAATTGATCTTCTTAGATTATTTGATTATATGAGAAGAAGACACCATCTATTACAATAATAGAACGTTGCCTCTTTTTATATCAATCTCTATTAACATTTTTCCTCATTGGACAATTGATAGAATTTTTAATAAATCCATAGGGAAATTGACTAATAGTCATTGACCTGACTAAGCCACTGGTCTCTCACTATTTTCTCAATATCTATTTCAATTATAATAGTTACAAACTAAGTTTTGTCTTAAAAGATAAACCGTTGAATTTTCTATAAAATTGATAGAAAAATGTGTACTATAGAAGTAAAAGTAAAATATTTATTCTATAAATTTAGAGAATATCTTATTTGAATAAGTTTCAAAGATAAAATTCGATATTATTCTATAAATAGATTCTCACATTGCGATATCTAAACTTTTTTCAGAGATTGAAAAGTTCGAACGTCTAAATAGATTTACTTATCTTTTATAACGAATCTCTATCACAGAAAATAATCTTTATTTTTTTAGATTTCCACAAAGAAAAAACGTTTTTCCTTCGTAGTGTTTCATATTGTTGAAAAATTGATGTAAATCATCTATAAATTATTTCTTGAGAGGATAATTTGTTTTTATTTAAAAGTTAACAAGTCATCTAATATAAGTTAACTTTATTCGGAATAAACACTTTTTCCTCTCGATTAGATTCAATAAAAAAAATTTTCATATATCACATATAAACCTTTTGTTAAAACATAAGATTTTATCTAAATATATTAGCTAGATCGGTTCTTTCCTATGTTCGATTAAATAGAGAATATATTTTATTCGATCTGAGATGATAGTTTCAATTCTTTCAACAGTTATTCATTTTTCGAGACAAATCGAAAATTAATTTTGATATATCTACTTGAAATTTTTTAATCACATATGTTTAGAATCTTTCTCTAATAACTCTTTTGGTTATACTTCTACGGTAGAGATTTATCTATCGTTTTTCTAGAAAATTTTTTTTATCATAGATTGATTATTTTTCATACAACTTTCGATTTATTTTAAATAATTATTATTAAAACTATTCGAATGTCTTCTTCTTTTTTTTTCATTTATTTATTAGATTTTCATATTAGTTCAAATAGGAATTTTCTTTGACTAGATTTTTAAATTGAGTAACATCTCGAAACTGTTC
>CAJNOL010000580.1:18614-32503 GCA_905250125.1 Rotaria sordida | reverse complement strand
CTTAAGGTCGAACCTAGGGGGCGTAAATGTTTTTTAACACCCTGTATAGAAATGAGATAAAATCCTTTCGAGATATTTCTTATTTCCGTAAAATTTCAATATTTTATCTAACATTGAATTTAATTCATTAATTAACTTAATAAATTCAATGAAATGAACAATAATTTGACGAAGATTTTGAAAAATTGATCAAATAAAGATCAGTGGAATTAATTATTTTTATCAAATTGAATCATTATTTAAAATATCGATATTAAAAATCTCTATAAATAGTATATTATTGTCACTATGCATTTCTAACATTGTTAGTTTGTCAACATTTCTGTCATTTAAAATAGGAGAATATTTTATGTTTATTTCATTAAATTCTAAGTCTATTTGATTGATAGAAAAGAAAATTTGTTCGTTTAATAAAATTTTCAATATGATCAATCTCAGTTAAAGAAGATTGATTTTCTTCAAGTAATCTCTTATCAAAATATTCGACAATATAACAAGTCAATATGAATCATAGCGTCATTTTCATTATTTTATTTATAAATTTATTAAACAGATTTGAAAAAAGTATTCAAGAAATAAACAAAAAATAAATATTTATCTTTGATCATCCTCATCAACATGTTTCTTTCTATAATAAAATCGAATTATACAAACGATGAATATATATCTTTATACCGAAGATTACATTAAACAATTGGTTATGTCATCACTATGTAAAATGAGACACGATCTTTTTCATTTTAATTTATCTTTTTGTCTACTGTTATATAAAAAAGAAAAAAAAGAAAAAAAAATTCATATGCCACGGGCAGGAATCGAACCTGCGTTATCCGGACCACAACCGGATGTACTACCATTATACTACCGCGGCGAGAATAGATTTATCAATATTCAGAGTTGTTCTTTACTTCTTATCGAAATAAAAATAAATAAAAAAAAATCTTATTCTTCTATTTATTATTTTCTTGTTGAAATATCATTCGAATTAATTTTTCAATGAATATATTTAAATTTGTCATCTATTTATTTTTCGAATCAGCAACAATAAGAAAAAAAAAAGCAAAGAAAAATACTGACGAACAATATAGAAATGAAGGTTAGTAATAGATAGATACACACACACACAAAGAAAAAAAAAAAGAGAGAAGTAAATGATGGAATGTTATTGTTTTATTTTTAAAGTTAGTTAAATAATAGACCAAAGATTCGAATATAACATCTGCTATAATATCACTGTTCAGCAAATGAAAATCGAAATGAGATTTAATATATATGAATTAAATAATTGTTAATCCATTTTAATATTAACATAAATATAACGAATAAAACGAAGTGAAGAAAAAAAGCCAACAGTACCAAGCATTAAAAAGAAAACATAACAAGCAATTGATGTATAACCAAAAAATTGTAATGTTTGTAATGCACCACGCATTTTTGAACGATTAAAATAAAAGAAAATAGCATATAAAAAGACAAATAAACCAGTTGATCTAAATAAATTAATTTAAATTAATTTAAATAAATTAAAAAAACCTACCCAGAAGTTATTATTGATTGCCACCACCATCGATAATCTTCAGCAGCTAATTGAAAATAAGTTAATGCTATTGATATACATGCTGTTACAGATAGAAGAATAAGAAAAACAATTGTTAATATTCCATATAACATATATTGTTCACGACCCCAAAATGTTGAAAATATATAATAAAGTTCAACACTTATTGCTGAAAATGGTAAAAATCCACCAACTAACATTCGAATAAAACTTGTACGATACCAAACTACTTGAGGAATTTCACGTGCGATATTTTTTGTTCGACATGGTGCATCAAAATTTGTTGCCCAATTTTTACCAAATATTCCACCTAATACTGTTAAAGGAAATCCAACTAAAACAAAATATAAAATAATAATAAAATAATAATTATTAAATAATATTATATTTAAAATAAATTTACCAAAAAGCCACATAAAAGCAAGAATAAGTACAGTTGTATATGGTAATGCTTGTGTTGTACCATGTGCCCATGCAACTGTATTTATAATTGACCAAATAAGAAAAAATGGTACAATAAATAGATTTGATGTTAATATTATATTCCATGTCCAATGTTCACCTTGTAATTGTCGATACATTTTTCCACTAACATAACCAGCAACACATGATGTAAATGCATATAAAATAACACCTGATGCCATTAATGAACCATGACGATGTACAGTAAACATTCCACATACAGCAAATAATAATATACCAGTAAATATTGATAAAAATTGACAACCAACACCAAGAATTGAACAAAATAATTCACGATGAGCTGGAAAACGAAATACATCTGTATGAATTATTTTCCATCCATTTTCTTCTTCAGGTGAACCATCATCATCTTCATCAGTCATTCGATTCAAATCATGTTTTAATATACGTGACTATATATTAACAAAAACAAGATTTTTTTTTATTTTAAATATTCAATTATATTTTCATTTATTTTTTTCATCAGTATTTTATTTTAAAACTGCGTTTCAGATAAATTTCGAATTGAAATTAATCAATTTGAACTATGGACTAACTTGTTTTAATCTCAGTCATATCTAATTAGTTTTCATTCAAACTGAAAATCTCGAAAAAGTAGATACAATACGTCAAGAGAACTCTTTATGCTAACAAATTTTTTTTATTATAACTTTTTTTTTCCTTTACACATATGTGTTTATATCAGAAAGAATGATTAGATCTTGACTTGAGGCAAATATAAACAAATATTTGTCTATCTACCATTCTATTTCAACCCAAAAAAAACACGAAAAATCTACACAAACAAAACTTTTAGAATAAATAAATTATTGAATTTTTTTTTTTTTTGTTTTTTATTTGAGAAAATACTTACAAGGATAATAACAACGAAACCCATTAGAAGAAAGACAAGTACCATTGAATTAATAACAGATAACCAATGAATCTAAATTAGAAAAACATAAAAAACTTATATTTAAACAAAGAAAAAACTTTATAAATAAACAAACTTCAAGTGTCTCAGGAAAAAAGCCAGTATTAGCTATATATTTAGCACGATCTTTATAGATTGTTCTAAAATTAACATTAAACTTAAACGAAAATAAATTTAAAAAAAATTCGTTTACTCTGTTTGATGCCATTTAGCCGAATAAGTATATTCAAGTTTAAGAGATCGTAATGAATCATCATCTAATGATGTTGGTGGATGATCTTTTGTACTTATATTAACATAAATTATCTAAATATAATATATTTAACATTGATTTTCTTCGAAATAAATATTTTACTTGATTATTATTTAAATGAAAATCAAAATGATGATGAGTATATACATAAATATGATGTTTATGTGGAAATAAATTTGTTTCTTCAATTTGTCCAACAAAACCTCGAAGTGGAATATCATCAATAACAAATTCAAAATAATAAAATTCTTCAATTGCTAATCGTAATGCATTTATTTCATCATAATTTAATGTTAACGAACATAATTGTTTATTACTGATTTCCTCTATAAAAACAAAATAAGTAAAACTCAAGAAAATATTTTATTAAATTATTAAATATTGAACCATTGAATTTTATTTCATATAGAGAATGAGCCATTCGATCACCCGAAAGAACTTCACCAAGTGTCAAATCTTTTGATACGATCTATTTAGATTAATACATTTTTATTTTTAAAATAAAAGAAAAAAAAGAAATTATTATTTTTTATTTTACTTTCGATGGACGACACACAGGAAGTGAATAATAATGATAAGTTTCTTGAGGGTTAGAATAAGGACCAACTTTATTAACATAAACTATCACCTATTAAAAAGATTGGTAAAAATAATTATGAAATATTCAAGAAAAAAAAAAGAATTCTTTACATTGTCTTTGTCAGAATATTTCTTTTCATCTGCGTTGACAACAGTCAATAAGCAAAGTAATACGAAATAATTAGTAAGTAAAGACAACATCTGCAACTAATACATTATTATTGTCTTTTTTAAAAACAAAAATTTATAAAAAGAAAAGGTACCTGTGTCAACAATGATTTAAGGTACAAAAAAAGTCGATTTGTTTACATGCTCGATCGACTACTTCACTCAGACGCTGTGTATTATACTCATACTTACTCTATATTGTAATCATTATGATTGCAGGTGCGACCTCTAACATTAGTTGACAACATAAATAACCATTCACAATTCTAAAAAGGCATCATATTCAGGAATCATCGATATTATTATTATTATTTATTGGAAACAATTTTATTAAATTCAATTATAGATGACAACAGGTAATTATGCTATAGATAACAATATGATTTTGAAGATGGCGCTAAATAACAGACTTGCACTAAAATTTCTAATTGCTATGAAGTTATTATGAATACCAATCAGATACAATATATATATATGCTACCAATAAATAAATATTAAAAAAACACAACATGTCAAAAAACCATCAATACGAGATCATAATACTTCCTCACTTTCAAACTTTCGAAGCCATTGAAATGCTTCCGAAAACAAACAAAATACCAACAAATTTCAAGCTACATACTCTGCATGTGAAAAAAAGTTTTCATAAATGACAATAATAAATCAGACCCATATACTCCACGACATTTGTCTCATGAAATTTTTCTATCATTTATGTCAGATTTGTCACCAACTGAAATTTTTCACTTAACGAGCGAAAAACCATGGTTCGTTGCACAAACCTATTAAAAAAAAGACTTCCTTCAACAAAAATATTTAGAGCACAGCTCTACAATTATATACAATATGAAACTGATATAACTCTTGAAATTTTTACTAGTAGCAACTTTTATTTTAGTATGTCATATTTTGTCTACACTAATGCTAAGAACGAAGGAAAAACATCTTTCAAAGTTTTTCATCTCGTAACTCACAACAAGTGATATTGAATGACCGCTATGCTTTGTTTTGCCTCATTTCTTTCAATAAAGATGTTTTCTTTACAAGATTTGAGAAGTTGGATATTTTCCTCTTTGAAATCATTATTTAACAGCAATGAAAGACGTCTTCATTCGTCTATGTGGTTACTACTTCAGATAGGAAGAAGACAAAATAAGTTATAACGTTCGATCTTAACACTGGACGTTATATTTTTTGGTTTCTAAATATCTGGATATTTTCAGTTGCACGAAGCTAGAATTTAGTCTAACGTTCACTACAAAATGGAAACATTTCTGATAGTTTTCTAATGAAAATATGAACTGAAAACTACTAGTCATTGAGATTTTCTGACAGTCAGTAAAAATCAGTACAGAAAAAGTGAACTTAAAAACTCGAGGTGAGAAATGTTCAATATAGACTGAATTTATCTTGTAATGGCTGACTAACTTTTTATGATCATAAGCAATACATTAATGATTATTCGAAGTACTCATTGTATGATAAGAAAGCGTAATCTCCAAGCTTAGAGTTGAGGTTTTGATGGTACTAAAAATTTGCCAGTTGAAAACTTTCAAGTTCGTATTTCTCGATCAGTAAAAGCATAAACATCGATAAAACCGAGCAAAATAGACCAGTTTGAGTGCCAAAACAATTGATAGGAGATTGATGAAAACTAGCTGGTCATAAAAGTTCAACCGAACTGGACTAGTAATTGGTCGATCTGATTCCAAGCCTGGTCATCACTTCATGAATTCAGTTATATACCTATTGATTAAGAATAGTTTCTTTCAAAATTCGCATTGGTGATTTCGATCCACCAGTTGCTCAAAAAAACTGACATGCATCAGATGAACTTACAGAATTCGATGAATGACTATACCAACAAGCAAAATAATTGAGAAGTAAACTGTTTCTATACAGGAGCTGTAATCGTATATAATTTACGTAGACGAGCTAAATATGCCGCTGAAAATAGTGGATTATGTAGCAAACTTTCTCATTGTATAGTGCCGTAAGTCTTTAGAAATTGTCCAGCTTTTTCTATAAACTAGCGTAAATAGATTTCTGAATGATGACTCTATGTGAAATCATTGTCTTTCTAAACAAACATGATCATCAACTCTACAGAATGAAACCGTTTGAAATAAATTACTGAAAAATAACTCAATTGAGGTACGGTGAGCCTCAATTGGTTTTCCCCTATTAGTATTTTCCACTTTTCTTTACTATAGTTTTTCCTTTTCCTAAAACCAAACCCATAGAAAGAAAGTGCAGATTCGACTGCATCTTTTAATATAAGACAATCATGAATCAAATAGAAATCGAAATGAGAAAAAAGTATCAAAAGAAAACATAGTATTTTTTTTCCACTACAATCTGCAAATGTAGACTATTGTATCTCTAGCTTTTCTTCATTTACATGTAAATAGACGTATGCACGCGCAACTTTTATGAGCACATTTGATAGCTTATTGCCTGATATTTCTATCCGCCTTATAAAAGACTATGATTGTGAATACGTATTCGCGATTGATATAGAAATATCAATATGAAATTTAGTCATAATCTGTCAAGCCAAGGATTGAAGCTCAAAGGAAAAGGAACATTAGACTTGTTCTGTGACTTATATTTATCGGTTCTTTTTCGCTCGTCAGTTTCGTTGCCTATTTCCACGTTGAACAATTAATCCTTGAACATAAATATTCGTGCTCTCTATCTATTGAATGATTTCATACTGTTTCTGTCCACTGTTTTCCATGATGGCACAACACAACAAATACACCAGTGATTTCAAACACAACGTTTTGCAGAAATATCGTCATAGAATTTATGGATGTGAGTTCAGATCATTAGCAAAACGTTTTAAAATCAAATGTGATCATAAATTAATAATGAGCTGGTATGCCCGATGGAACGGTACAGTTGAATCCTTGGAACTAAAATGGGCAGGTGGTCGACCACATACTATGACAAAGGACCAAGCAACGAATTACATTTTAAATTTTGTCGATGAGATGAACATGCAATACAAACTGGTGAATTACAAAATGATACTAGAACACGTTGAAAACTCATTAAATAAGCAAGTTCCATTGAAAACTATTCAAAGATACGGTAGCCAAGAATGTGACATCAAAATTAAAAGACCCAAGGAGTTAAACACACGTGATAGTAAATATTCCAGCTTCATTAGTAGTGGATTTGATCATTGCCTTTCAATGACATTTTTCTAATTATAGCTGATGATAGGTATTGACATGATATTGCGGCATTTCGATGATGTTTACAAAGATTAGCTAACGATAGGTTAATATTTATCGATGAAACTGCCGTTTATTGCAACCTGTATCCTCGTCGAACTCTTGTGACATCCGGAAATCAGCCTCTAATTCTCGTTGAGAAACCATCTGCTTATTCTCAACGTTATTATTTCATTGGTGCCAGCAATGGTTCCCAAGCAATTGCTTTTATGGTTTTAACATCCAATGGCCGAAAAGCAAAAGATATTGAAGGCATCCGATAACATGTGGTGAATGATTGGATTACCAATACATTAGCTCCAGCAATTAATGCATTAAATATCGACAATATGTATTTAATTTGCGATAGAAGTCAAGCCCATCACAAAGAGAGTATGATGAACGCATTGAAAAACGCAAAATGTAAATCGGTATTGGATATTTATTTTATGCCAACAGCTTCTGCTAAACATGTATCACCATTAGATAATCCTCTTTGGCATTCCATCAAGGAGATCATTTGAAGCCATCATCCAATTACAACAAATAGTCTACCAACGCTACTTTCGGAAACTTTTCTTTCGCTATCGAAAAATGAAATCGTAAGCGCATTTCGAAAATGTGCTACTACATATGGAGTTGATGTTTTTTATGATAAATCATTTTGATGTGATGCGTTTCCTTTTAATATAATCCAGATGCAATAGCAAATGTAGTGAAAAAAAAATACTATGTTTTCTTTTGATGCGCTTTTCTCATTTCGATTTCTATTTGATTCATGATTGTCCTATATCAAAAGATGCAATCGAATCTACACTTTCTCTCTATGGGTTTGAGTTTAGGAAAAGGACAAACTATAGTGAAGAAAAGTGAAAAATACTTATAGAGGAAAACCAATTGAGGCTCACTGTACAATTCACGGTCTTCAATCATGCTTCTAGTTCGTGACTGAAATAAACTATGTAAAAAACTTAACAGATTCTCTAATTAGATCATCGATTTCGATGTTGATACCACTAATGTTTCAAGAATACTCTCGATGTCGAAGAAAAGCAAGATTTTTCTACAACCACTGTATGTTGAGTCGAAATATATTTATTGCTCTTCAGAAAAATATCTACATGTCAATAGTGGGGATGGAGACATTTCATTAAGGACAACTTGTTTAATCAATACTCTTGATATTTCTATCTTACATCTACGTCAATCGCACTTGTAAAATTGTTCTTGCAATCTCACTGAGAGATTCTTAAGAACAAAATTTGTTCAGCCCGAATTTCTATTCATTTCTTCAGCTGATCAGTAGATATCTCGGCGATCTTCATTTTGATAACTAAAGCTATCAATGATATTGTGAGATGATACCTGGAGTATCTCTCTGTGTATATATATAGTATAGATACAAAAATCGAACGAAAAGAACGATCGCCGAAATGAAAATCGACTGATATCGATAGAGACATCTTAAAACAATCATTTTAATTTGAACTTATAAAAAAATACAACTGTTTCGCTATACGATTATCCTTTCATCTAATGTGTTGTATTTAAGAAGTAAAATCATTAACCACCTATCAAAAGAAGCCTGAAGAAGATTGATAAAAAATTTTTAAATATATGTTTCTCGATCAAAAAATAACGATATTTTATCTGTTTTTTTTTCAAGATGCTCAAAAGCGTTATTTCTAATATTTTTCAATACATAACGGAGATAGGAATGGATCATAGTTAAGTCCAAGTTACTTTGCGTAGATGTTTATTGTATAATACGCCAACATCGTTCAATGTAACAATTCATGCTTTCTTCATTATTCAATAATTGAATATCAGCAAGAAAAAATACTGCAGTACGACCTCTATGAGCGACATGTGCCTTGGAGAAAAGACTGGAGAAACCATAAGCTCATTGATATTTTTCGACGAAACAGTTTATTCAGTGTAAAATGTCCATAATGCGATGTGATATATTGTACATTACTGTAAGTGAAAGAAATAGTTTACTTTTATTAAGATATGACATTGTTAATTCATAACAGCAAATTTTCTCATTAAAATTGACCACAATGCCACCCGTTGCGTCTCATCATAATAGCATGCTGGATGTATATTGATAATAAGCAACAATTTCACCTGCTGCAAAACGAATTAGTCGTAATGGAATCATGTTGATTTCCTAAAGGCAACTGAGAACTTGTTCACATAGATAGATTTTACTTGAGGTTTTTCAAATTATTGATGAAGATGATTTTACAGTATTTCTATTTTTATAGTTTCTTTATTATTAGCGGGTGACAACGGTTGCAATTTTGAAGTTAAAGTATATCATGTGTATTCATCAGCGTAATAAATTGCTGTAGTTCTTTTCGCTGATTACGACGAATTAGTCGTGCATATTTTTGATTTGATTCATGAGTCATTATACCAGCGTAGTTAGTTTTCAGGTCATCATCAGCACTCATAAAGAATTGAGAAATGTTCTATAAGGCGCTTCGAATAGTACAATGATGATATTCGTATGAAAATACAGAATAATATTTTGAATGCTTTATGCATGTGTTGAGTATTGAATTGCAATCAAGACTTCTTTTTGAGTCTATATACCAATAATACCGTTTAAAGTTGTTGTTTCATTCTTCTTATTTTTCTTTTTCAAATCATCTTTGTAAAATTTCGTAAATTTTTCCGTCTGGCATTGAGAAATAATAATTACTTTTATTCTTTCAACACGTTGAATCTCATCAATATATCGCATAAAGATCAATGCATTGCCCGTTTGGCATTACAACATATTAATATATTATTTTGATTGCTGTAGATGAATGTACGATCAAAAGATTTTTCTTTTAATTCAGAGTATTCTAAACAATAATATGTATAAATAATTGTAATTCTTATTTCATGCAACATATGACAAGTGAATTAATTTATTTTTCAGTAATCTTAAGCCGCTAAGTATAAACACATGATAAGAATGTTCGTAGTTAATTAATCATATAAATATTATTCAAAATCACACTTGTAAAAAAATGATCATTGTTTATATAAATACAGGTGACTTAGTACTCATTCAGCTAGATTTTACTGGTAATAATGTGACGTCTATGCTTTTTGAAGAAGTTATAGATGATGGCTGTAAAAAATGAACGTGTTAATTCTTGTGTAAATTTGTTATTTTTTAAATGCCTAATTGAGGACATTAGTGACATGAAGAAAATTAGAAGAATCACAGATAGGTGATGTTGCACTAATTCCTCTATTTGCATTATCAATAATAGTGTTTGACACTGGTAAAACATTTCCATTCTAGATGAAAATATATAGAAAAAAAAGATAAAGAACACATTTGAAAACATGTTCGCTATCTATTTATTACAGAATTCAAGATATGATTGGTTACTAATTTAGAAGGAGGATCACATAAAATATTGCCTGACCTCTATTCCACGTGAAAATATTGTTAATTCGCCTAAAATTGACATAAACATAAGGTTTGAATATCTATCTTGAACATACATCATTCGATAAAAGTCCATCTGAAGAATTTTTCTCTTGATAATGCACGCAGCAAGATGACTCTGGACGTTTGCGAATAACTTTCTTGAATGAATATCACATCGGCAAGAAAAATCAAAACCATAGAATTGAAGTCATGGGTATAGTTGACAAGGTCTTTTTTTGTTTTTCTTTTGGTAGAAACCTAAGTAGCTGTTTCATGAAGTGCTCATTTTGTTCTATTGTTGTATTAAGTGGCGAAGATTGGGACATAGTAAAATTAGAATATATTCTGTAGTGAATATAAATTTGTGTAACATGTAGAAATTATGTATCATTTCCGTCCAGATCTGTATTGAAAAAATAAATATATACTCCCTATCTTTTTGCCTATTACATTATATCATAGATACACAATTTGCTTTGAAAACCATTGTAAACCTACAAATCTGCACAAACATTTGAATTTCTAAAATTGACATGTGGCATAATTTCATTCAATATTTATCACATTGTCACAATTGATTTTTTTTCATTATTAATGCTATTGTTATTATTACTTGGAGATTTCTTTTTCATTTACAAAAAACTCATTGGTTATTATTAAAATCGATATCTCAATATCACTTACTAGCCGCTAAAACTATTATTGTGTTTGTTTTGTGTTTATCTCCTAATTTTTTGTCACTATTTTGAGTGATATGCTTGTCTTGCAATCTCTTCTTTCTTTACATCCCAATATTCACATTGGAAATGAACAATACAACAGAATAGAGAGAGATAGTGATAGAAAAGAGACAAAAACATACATGTTCTTTAATCGATAGGTTTCGTTATTAACTTCAATCATAGATATATCTTTGATTCGCTTAGTCTTTGTAATTATCATTTAATATATTGACTTCGATAAGCTTGATTGGATAGCATCAATTATTGAAATCGTATGAAGTTGTTGTGCCTATAAGATAAAAATACAATGTTAAATATAAGAAATAAATTTTAAGACTAGCTATCTACGATTGATTTATCGCTTTGAATACGTACTTGAATCTGTGCATTGTTCTATAACAACTCTTGCATTTTGATAACTTTCTCTGTCAGACTATAATGGCGACAGACGTTCCGTAGAAGCTCACGATTGGCCGGATCATACACCTTGCATAAGTCGATGAAACATATGTGCAGTGGTTTGTTGTACTCACGCAATTTCTGCCTGGTCATTTTCAATGTGAATATGTGATCAATGGCCGCCCTGTTTGGTCGAAAATCTCACCTGCTTATTGTTCAAAAAGTTGTTTGTTGCACAGTAATTTGATCCGATTCAAGATGATCGGCAAGCAGATTTTCTGTTCGTCATTAGTAATGAAATATTACAATAACTGTTGCATACTTATTTATCACCTTTGCTCTTGTATACACAGATTTGTATCACCAATATTTAGTCTTCTACCACTAGTTCTTCCGCTTATATACCGCTAATTATGTCATGCAACCATTTCGTTGTTGCCTTTTCTCTAGCTTTGAGAATTTCTACTGTTATATCATCTTTGCGTGGCACTCGACGATTTTTTATTTGTCTGATAGTATCAGCAATTTCTTTTAAGTTCGGTATTTTTTTCTTGTCGTGTCTTTTCGATTGGATAGATGTCCAATATTGAGATTTGTTTGATAAGCACTGAATCTACATTGATTGGCATTGCATAGTTCACAAAAGTATTGACATCATTGATTTAATAGTTCTGTTGATGTTCTCAAAAGATGACCATTTTTGTCTTTATGCTTGGAAAACGTATTTGTGATAATAAGATCGTTTAACAAGTAGAAATCGACAAGTCATGATCCATTTTCGTTTTGATCATCCATCGTATATGGACTGATAGGTCTATCCATCCTATTTTTTGTGCCTGAACTCTTGCATTGAAATGATTAATGATCAGAAGAATACTATTGTTTGATGTCTCATGCGCGATTTGCAGCAGATCGTCATAAAAATTATCGGCTGTTTCAGCTTCGTGTTTTTGATCACATGAACGATTCATCAGCACATATATTGTGATGATTATAAAGTTCATAGATTTGCGTTGTTTTTATTCCTAGATATGTCTTGTATATAGGAATAAAGCGGTTCAATGCAACATTAAATTCTCCAGTTGATAGACGTATTTAGATCCATCGGATATGTATGAATGATAAAAAACTGTCACGAGATGGAATAATGGAAGGTGATCCTGACTTGGTTTTGTGATATACGGTAATGGCTTTATCGCACACGAAATGTGTAATTTTAGATTTGTTGATCTTTTGATTGTCTTTAAAGATGTGTCGAGTGCTTTGTAACTGAGAACAGTATTTTGGTATTGTATGAATGGATTGCGCCATGTCGCGCTTGTTTTGCTATTTATTGATTAATTATATCTTGTATTTTGTTGGCCTTCGTGGCAGTTTTACATGGATGGATTTCTATAAGAACATTTATATGTATCTCTTTTCCTATCACACGTCTTCAATAAATTTTCATAAAAATAAATATTCTTGATATTTATACTTTAAATTAATCATTGAATTTATGATCTTAAATTCTATATCCGAAATACGGCTTCAAATGAGATGAGATGACAAAATCATCCAATTGGACCCATTGGTTTATTTTATCCTATCATATTACATGGGTTCTAAGAGACAATATATCTAGTATAAAGATTTTCCAAACCTTGAATTGATTTCCATAACTTTCATATTCAATCATCCCAGTGTCATTCTAGTTCTTCATGTTTAAGTTAATTAATTTCACATGGTAATTTTTATATCATTGACATAGATTCTACTTGTCTCTTCAGAGACAAAATTATGAATCTGCGATATGAGGATCTCGTTGAACTTCAACGAATATTATAGTGAATGCATCGAAATTCATTGAGATATGTTTGAATTTATTGGACTCCGTCAGAATTCAGAATCTACTTTTGCTCTTAAAATATATCAACACTACATCTCTAACGAGGGAACTACCCGAGGTGCTAAAAACCTTTTCGGTCGAGAATGTGATGGTTAGATAGGGCACAGTTAGGAGTGATATACCCTGAGTTAGTTCGTCCCCAAGTTGCTTCTAGCAGAAGTTATGAATTTTTCAACTTATGAGCAAAATGTGCATTTTTGTCTCCAAATCTTACGAAGGAAGTACCCAAACTGATTAACCGTTTTTGAGTTCGAACTTTGTGCATA
>CAJNOL010000580.1:0-18514 GCA_905250125.1 Rotaria sordida | reverse complement strand
TATGCACAAAGTTCGAACTCAAAAACGGTTAATCAGTTTGGGTACTTTCCTCGTAAGATTTGGAGACAAAAACGCACATTTTGCTCATAAGTTGAAAAATTCATAACTTCTGCTAGAAGCAACTTGGGGACGAACTAACTCAGGGTATATCACTCCTAACTGTGCTCTATCTAACCATCACATCCCCGACCGAAAAGGTTTTTAACAGCTCGGGTAGTTCCCTCGTAAGTATTAAAAAATAATAATACAACTTTTTCAGTGCATTTTCCATTAGTGAATTGTTAACTTTTAATAAGTTTACTCAGTTTTCTCTAATGCCTAAGGGTCATTGTAGATCCTTTTATACTCTGATGCTATTCGGTAGATTTCTTCAGATCGTTGTGGACTCTGATGAATTCTGCAATTGTTAATATTCAATAGAATCCGTCAGAATATTTTATCCATCCATTGGTTTTCTTTAAATCAAAACTGATAAAAATATATTTATTGAAAATAAATTTGAAGTGAAGACAATAAAGATTCTATATGACTATGGTATTTTATCCAAATAATTAACAACTATTATGGAAAAGTATTCAAAAATTTTAACAATTATAAAAATAGTTAAAGTTTTTATATGAAAATATACAATAAGAAAGTACACAACAGGAGGTTCATATTGCATCAGGCAGGAGACATCCATTTGTTGATGAGCAAAAATAGAAGAAGGAAACCTCACAGGACAAGAATTTTTGTTCCATCGCATCCCATGGAATATTAAAACAAAAATTTGATCCATGTGATTAAATAGAATTGTCTCATCCGAATGAGAGCCGTGATCCGAAACTTAAAATGCTTACTTATTGCAAAGTTTCTCTATATTAAATTATACATTGACGACAAAGTCTTCTATTTATACACAAATTTAACCCTAGTACTGTCAAGCGGGTCATTTTTGACTTATACTTAAAAATTTGAAAATACAGTAAAAAATATTTTGTTACTTCCTGATTTTAAAAATCAAGTGGCATTTCTCACGAATTATTTTGATAATTTTTTCATCAAATTGAATATGAATATTATCATATTTAAGTTAAAACATTGATGCAAAACTATAATAATCACGTAAGGAAACTGTTTAGTACCAGTTAAGTGCTAAAAACAAAAGGATTAGCAGTACTAGAGTTAATATGCAGTTATACTTACCTATCTTCAAAACATCGCGAGAAACGACAACGATATGTTGAAAAAAGAAAAATTATGGTTTCTTCCAAAGGTTTTACACAATGACAATTTATATGAATTCTTTTTTCTTGTATTGCGTGTCGATTATACAGATGCACTCATCAGATTAATACATAAATCAATTTGCTGTCTCTATTATACGACAGTAAATACAAGATAAACTTCTCATTAATTTAACAAATTACTTCAGCATTCAACTAGTATTTCTATATGCAGTTTATTATAATCGATGTAAATAAGAGAGTGCATTGTCAATCTATTTGAATTAAATTAAGAAAAAGATGAATATTGGAATTGAAGTATTGTTCTTCTGATTGATAATTAAATTGAAATTGATCATAGTTTTTAATGGCGCGTATTTAAGTAATCTAGTTGATTATTTGAAAGAGTTATTGATGTCATCAGCTTATCAAATTTATCGTTCAACAACTATTGGTTTGGCTCTTGACGATACTCTTCACGAACTTGTTCATCGTCAGATACTTTCTTCTCGTATTGTTCATTATATTCTTAATGTATTTGATGAAATAATCAATAAAAAATTGACTTGTCAATCAATAAAAGGAAAAAAAGAAGGTTGTCTTTCCTTCAAAGGTCATCTTTTGTCATATAGATCATGTGATCAAGTATGGACATTACTTTTTAATTCATTTATATTGACGTCAAATATTGATTCATTATCGAATATAAGTTTAACCATTCAGAATAACAAAATAAAAATAATCACTTGTCCTTCTAACAAGTCAAATTTATCTAATACTCAACAAATAACAACAAATGAAGATGATCTTGAGATAAAATCAAAATCTTCCAAAAAATTTAAATCTACATAATTAAGTAATAATCAATTAATTCTATTTATTAAATTAATTTTCATGAAATAAATTCGTCTCTATTAAAAATTAATCTAGAACATGAAACTTTTTATAAAAAAACAATAAATCTAAATGATAAATTCTTGCAATCAATATTCACAAACTGTTGAAGTATTACTTTTTTTAAAAATAATCTCTTTAGAAAAATGAATATACAAAATAGTTAATGAAAAGGAATTTTTATTGATAAAATAAATCTACCTAACTGAACTTTTAAGATCGCTCAAAATATTTCGTATCGATTTTAGTTATATATAAAAACTTTTACAGATTCAATAGATTAAGATATATGCTACAATCATATTCAGACTACATCAGTTACCCTACGAAATTATTCAAAATGATAGACCAAAACAATTCTCTACAAATTAAAACGTCTTCCAGCTCTCTACATAGTTGTGTATCAAAGATATCGTGGCTATGAAGGATTGACTTCTAGTGATCATATTTTGTTTTTTGACAAATCGATAATTACTTTAGTACATTTCAACATACATTCATGCATTCATAAGATAAAAATCTTTTATTGAAAAGATGTTTGAATCCACTTGCAATACCCAAAAGAAACATCAAAATCGTAAAAATTTTTACAGTACTTATGGATATTTCAATGTCAGAGGCAATTAATGATAAATTTTTCTTCGTAGATCTATTTTATGTTGCACTACTAAGAAGAATTATTCTGTAAAGTTGGACAATAATAAATAGGGATGTTGTCATTTGACAACATCTCATCGTAAAAGAACAAAAGTTTTTAAACTCGGGTTTTCTTCTCAATGGTCAAAGTCATGTACTATCCCATCTTCTCATAAAGATATATCAATCACTTGGAGAGGAATACATCTATCTCGATTGATGAGAAGACGCCTTCTATATACCAATCAGGATATAGAGACTTCCACACAGCTTCTTCCAGATTTACATCGGCTATCTTGCTATCAATATTTAACTATACTTGTTTTTTTTATAGCCCTGATCAAGTTGTGCAGAAATTGATATTTGGTTTTCATTCGACCCATAGTGCTAAATACAACAGAGTAGGCTCAAAAGTAAATTTAATCAAAAACTAGCCTTGAAATCTGTTTATTTTATTCTTCGTGAACGTTCTTTCAATATTTCGATTTGATTGTTCGGTAGATAATAAAAAGTTGTCTATATAAAATAATTTTCAGAACTAGATCTTTAGAACTCATCGTTTGAAGGGATTTGCAAATTTGAGAAAGGATAAGGTTAGAATAAAAGAGTCATATCACCAGACTAGCTTTCAATAAAATCGACTTTTAAGATTGTTCTCCTGTACTTATCTAATCAGACGAATGAAAACCAATTATTTATTTCTACACAACTTTATCAAGGGTAAAAGAGTATTATCTTTAAATTGTATCAGAAAAAAGTCGATGTAAATCTCCGAGGAACCGAAACATCTTCTATATATATTTGAATATTTTCTTGTCTTGCATTGTCATTATGAATAAATGACAAAAACCACAAAATTTTACACTTTAATAGTCGAAAACAAGAATAAATTTTTGAAAAATTTTTATCGATAGTGTCTGGATATTGCCACATAGTAACATATCGTCATTTGTTAGCGAAGCAATTTTTTCTTCCGATAAATAGACTTTTCCAATTCTTATGATAGGGGAATAATGAATAGACAGAAAGATATTTTTTCCTATTTGACTTCTCGTAGTCGATCGGGAAGAGTTAAAAATCTCTAGACAATGTTTGAAATTTTTTCCTGAAGTCAAATCAAGGTTCTCAATTTTCTATCTTTTAAAGAGATAATATAGAATAATTTATTTACTCGTTTATTAACTGACTTTATATTAAAAAACAAAGAAAACAAAAACTAACTATTTAAACAGCATTTGACTGTTCTTATGCTAATTTGGAGAAGGATCAATTATCTTTTTATAATCATCAATAATATCTTTGATATCTGTTTTGTTCGCAGCTTATAAACTGAAAAAAAGATTGCATAGTCCTACATTTTGACTTCTTAGAATTTTGATCGATTTCCAAACTAGCGGCTTTTAGTTTTTGAAATATTGTTAATAGAGTCAGCTGCATAGAGAGAGGCAGAATATCCAAACAAGAGATGTTAGTTAACCATCGATGTTTCACAAGTTTATTTTCTGGTGTCAATCGTTAACTGAATTTCTAGAGGTATGAAATAGGAAAGAAAAAAAAAGAAAAAATTTCAAGATAACTATTAACTTTTTCTTTTCAGTGGTGAGTGAACTGCGCCTATTCTAGCTCTTCGGATACGTTACTAGAAGATTTTTATGAATCTTTTCTATGTTATTCAAACAAAAACATATCTCTTCATAATAAAAGTATCCTACTAAAAATGTTATATTTCTAAAATAGATAACTAAGTAGATCTAAGATAAAACTTTATAATATATATTTGAAAAATTGAAAAACAGTATTAGCCTCGAAATAAAAAAAGTATGAGATTTTAGTATCAAATTCGAAAAATAAATATGAGTAGTTGTGGATATGATGGTAAGAAAAGGTGGAATATGATTAACTCTCAACGAGAATAATCTCACTTTTATTGAGATATAATATTATTTCTTCCAATCCAAATAGCTCAACTGTACAAGTATGCTGAAATTGAGTTGTCAAAAATTTAGAGATATGAAAAAATCAGATGGTCAATAATCAGTCTTATATAAAAATAACTATTCACTAAATCCACTCGTGAGAAAAGAATTAGTTCATAGAAATGTCAATTATAACAAGCCTATTGATATATTGAATGAATATTATTTTTTTTAAAATTCTACATTCTTTTTCTATTTAATATAAATTAAATATTCGTAAATAAAATCGACTGTTATATATATAACTAGTTCCTATGCTAATCTAACTATGATGGAGACAAATAATGCATTTAAGATAATGATAGAATGTTATCTATCAATGTATCCTTGATATAATAGTAGTTAGATTTTGTTGATATTCTTATCTATAGAGTTGTTTTCTCCTTATATCTATAGATAGGCATATATATTTATTAATCTATCATACGATTAATTGCGCATATATTTTATCCATTGGTGTTGATGCATGTTCTCTTCACTTCTCTATTTCGACATAAAATTTCATTGAGACGAATATTTACTGATTAAATTTGGTAGATGAATTCTCCATCCACTATCTTATTGATTTAGGTTTATGGTTTATGGTCGATGATTATGTCCCTTGGTATTAACAATTGAATGATCTATATTTTATAGAATGGTCATCCAAGTTGATAGATAATGATTCAATCATAAAATAAGTTAAAATATCTTGAATAATAAATAATCAGTTAATTATACAGGGTGGCCCAAAAGTCACGCACCCGAAAAAAAATTGAATATCTCTATTATGGCTAGAGCAAACTAGCTGATTTTTTTATCAATGCTAGAGGCATGTTCAAGCTTTATATCCATAAAGACATGCCTAGAGAAGTCCTTTGTTAAGTATCACTATTAATCGAAACAAAAAAATTTTACTTTTTTTTACAGATGAAAAAAACCAATATACTTAACAAAGGATCTCTTTAGGCATGTCTTTATGGATATAAATCTTGAACATACCTCTAGAATTGATAAAAAAATCAGCTAGTTTGCTGGAGCCGTAATGGAGATATTCAACTTTTTTTCGGTAAAGTGACTTTTGCGCCACCCATTACATTGTTTTTTTTCCACCTGTGAAAAATTAAAATTTTTTGGTTAAAGTCAATAGTGACACTTAAAAAAAGGGTTCACTCTCGCCTTGTCTTTATGGATATGGAGTGTAAATATGCGTTTACTAGTGGTAAAAAAATCAGCCAGTTTGCTAGAGCCGTTATGGAGATATTCAATTTGTTTTCGGGTGCGTGACTTTTGGGCCACCCTGTATATCGATTGAATTTTTCTATTTTAACAATCTTTTGTTTTAGAGTTGATTGTTAATGAAATAATATATTCAATTATAATTATTGAATAAAATATTTAATTAAATAAATGTTGACAAATTTGTCAAATATATCTCATATTTTAAAATGTTCGCTCAGGAAAAAGTGACTCAACTTATAGATAATAGAGAAACAAACAAATTACATAGAAATAAATCAATTATGTTAAACAATCAATTTTAAGACTATTTAATAATCATTGATTCGAACAAAAACAAACCAAACTATATTACTTAGAGTTTACCAAAAGTTCTGATCACGATGTTTAAAGGATCTTCTCGGATAAGATTATTTATTCACAAAAGGAAAAAGCAAATATAACATCTTATAGAGCTTTTTCCAGCGCGTTGAATCGTATATAGGAAATCCTCTTTTCGTAAGAATTTCAACGAACTAGACTCAATTTATTGATAGACAACTACGCTCACACACCCACACCGACAAGATGACCGAAGATGCTACTTATATCAGATTGTAGTCCGTCAAAAACTCTAGAAAATCGTATGTGAGAAGAAAATATTTTCCAAATACTTTCGACTAATATAAAGGAGCCCAATATTGAGTAACCAATGATGGTCGGGTGTGAGTGTAAGTTTTTGTGTGTAGTCATCTATCAGTAAATTGAGTTTAGTTTGTTGAAAGTCTTATAAAAAGATGATTTCCTATATATTATTCTATGTGCCGTAAAAAGGTCTATAAGATGGTATATTTGATTATTCCTTTATGAATAGATAACCTTATCTGACAAGATCCTTTAAACACGGTGATCACAACTTTTGGTTGACCGTAAGTAAATATGTTTATTATAGAAAAAATTTGTTTAAGAATAAAAATTTGAATATAAAATCGAGTTGTATAAATATTAAACTGTAATAGAAACGATTTCGACGATGTTTAACATTGATAAATCTATAAATTAGATTGATTTGAGATATGATTGGTATATTGTTCTTACTCAAAATCTGAAGTTTGGATATTTTTGTTTTGAAATAAAAAGTGAAGGAAAATGAATCGTTCTATTTTAATTAATAGCAGATTTAAAAAAAAGTAATTGATTATAATAGTAAATAATCTATATTGAGTAGAATTGTTATCTTAATATAACGAATAAACTTCTATCAGTTGTCGAACTGATTTAATATCTTTGTTTAACCAAAAATAAAAACATATATTTAGAAATATTTCTTCGAATTTTTTAACTTAATAAGATTTTTAAAAATAAATCTCTAGAGAAAAAAAAATTGTTGATAAAATCGAGTTTGTTTATTTTTTTCATTTAGTCTGATAACAAGAAGTTTTCGATGATACTGAAAATGAATCGAATTATTCTAATCAGAATATTTTTTTAATATTTAAAAAAAAACAAAAGTTCATTTTGAAAATCTATTCTCTTAGATTTTCATGACCTACGAAAGAAAATCTATTTGGTTGTTAATCTCGGTTGATTTATCAATAAGAGAATATATAGAAAAATAATCAAATAAAAATAAAAACATAATTTATTCGAATAATTTTCTTGAAAAAAAAAGTGAAACAAGAATAATCGTCGTACTCTTTGAAAATGAATAGTTTTACTCCGAATTGATCGGTTTGTTTTTTGTTTGAGTATATTATTTAATATTGAATATAATAATAAAAAATGATTTCTAGATTATATTCTATTCTATAATGATTATTTAAATGAAATATATATCTTATTCAATTTAAGATATATTTTAAATTCTATAAATAGATATAAATAATTCGATTTTCTAAACTGGTCTAATATCAATTTTGTTCCAAATAGTTTTTTATGAAAAAATCTTTTTCGAATTAATTTAAAATATAAATTGATTTTTATTTAAATAAAACTAAAAAATGTCAATATATATTTATAAACGATAATAAAAAATATCTTGAAATAATTTACTTTATTAAATATGTTTATTCTCAATTCTATTCAATGATCATTTATTTTACTTTTTTTTCGATTGATTTTTTCATTTTTTTAAAAGAATTTCTCTAAGATTAATATTAATTTTAACGTAGAAATAAATCGATTATGTTTTCTCTCTTCTATATTGAAAAATAAAGAGGAAAAAAAAAGAAAAGATTTTCAATGTCATGTTTATTGATAAATCTATTGATTAATGTGCGTGCTAAAAAAAAAAAAAGAAAGATGTTGTCTGAGTTAGTTGATCGTGTAGAAGTTTAGTTTGTCTATATCATTGATCGTTGTATTCTCTAGATTGGTTAGTCGTTACATCGACATTGACTATTTAGATAAATGAGTCGAAAGAAGCGAGCATGTCTCGAGCGACTATGTCAGTTGAGGAAAAGAAAAACTCATTATAAACTATGTTCGCCCAAACAAGACAAATGAGCTTTTTCACCATATATATATATATACATACATTCGTTGTTTCTATCGGTCTTTCAACCAAGAGAGAGAGAGAGAAAGAGAGATAGATATTTCTTTTTATTCTTGTCTGTTTGTTGAAAAGACAAGAAAGAGAGAAAAAAGAAAAAAGAAAAAAACGAATAAGATTATTAATGATTCGCTTTCCTTTCTATCGATGATCAAACGATGCAGTTGGACAAGAATAAAAAAGAAAAAAAACGAGAAAAAAAGTTAAATAAAATGTCATGCCGCATGTTTCATTCAAAGACACGATAACCATCTGACGACGACAACGAAAAAAAACACAGAAGATCAACCATATGAATTTGTCATTTGTCTTACTTTAACTGAATTGATCATTTATCAATTTAACAATAAGAGACGAGAGAAAGAGAAAGAGAGAAAAAAACATATAAGAATATTTTTATTCTTCACATTTCATTAAAGAGATTTGAAAAAGTAAAAAAGAAAATTGTTTATATTATATAATAACTATTGAAACTTTTCAATATAACAATAAAATGTTTATTTATCTTATGTTGAGATAAACTCGAACAAGTTAAACTAATATTGAATATTGAATATTTAATAATAAATAAATTGAAGAAAAAAAAAGGCGAGTAATATGTTGAATTATTGAGATTCGTTTATTTTGGCTCTTATATGACATAATACAAAACAAGAACAACAACAATAAGAAAAAAATCATTCAGACAAAGATGAATATATGCAAGAAAAAAGAAAAAAAAAAAGTCTAAATAGAAGATTTTGTTTTTGTTATAAAAAATAGATGATCATGTCTATTTAAAGAATGTCATCCTCAATTAAGAAAAAAAGAAAAGAAATTATTCTTGAATATATTAATTCGAAGAATCATCATTCTCGAATGATTCTTCTTTTATAAAAGTTGACATTCGAATTGAATCTAAATCATCTTCTTGTTCTTCTTTTTTTATTATATTAGGTGATGAAGAATCTGATGATGTTGATGCTGCTGGTAATTGATCAGGTAATTTAGATTTTGTATTTGGTAATTTATGATCTTTTTTCCATTTCATTCTTCTATTATAATATAGAAACTTTTTTTTACCTTTTTTTTTTTTTTTATTAAATAACTAAACTAACCGATTTTGAAACCAAATTTTGATTTGTCTTTAAATAAAAAAATAAATAAAATATATTCATATATAATTAATAATATTCGAAAATAAAAATAACCTTTCAGTTAAAACAAGTCCATGAGCTATTTCAATTCGTCGTCGACGAGTTAAATATTTCGAAAAATGAAATTCTTTTTCTAATTCTATTTAATTAATTAATCAATTTATTTATAAAAAAATTAACAAAAAAAACGATATTTATCTTTACCTAATACTTGATGACGAGTATAAGCTGTACGAGCTCGTTTTGTTTCTCCATTTGTATAATTAATAACTAAATTTTAAAAAGAATTTTTTTTTATATATTTATTTCGATTTTTATCCATATATTAGTTCAACTGTCTGTTAAAATAGATCGGCTATTTAAGAATAAAAGAAAAAATGGTATTTTTATTATAATTAATATAATATTTCTCGTTTATTCTCTTATATTGAGCAAATTTTGGTCACGTATTTATTCAATGATAAGAGGAGTACTGTTTTGTTTTGTTTTGTTTTGTTTTTTTATTTGAAGTTGATTTCTGTAAAGTCTAATGATAAATGAAGTCTGTTGTTGAATGTTTTAAAAGGTAAAGGTTAAATATTCTATTGAAAAGTGAATATAACATATATCTATGAATCAAGCTGAGAGAATATATATGTTTGACATTTTCAATCGAAATGATATTTGCTTCAATCATTAAATATACATTCAAATAAACGTGTCGAACAAAATAAACATATTAAATCAAAGTTAATCATATTCATTTATGTGACAAATAAATAATCAATGATTAGATAAACGATAAGATTATTATTTTAAAAAAAACAAAAAAAAAAAACATCAAATTTGATCGGTGTTGGTCGATTAATAAATAACTCAATCTGGTTTGTTCTATAGGATTGAATTAATGTTCTGATCGTGTGTTATTCTCTCCTCCTTTTCATTCAAATCAATAATTGATATGGTGCCTGACTGCACGTGTCTCACATTGAATCATTAATCTTGTCGATGTTGCCTGTCATCATCAATAGTTTACTCTTTACTCTTTACTCTTTCTTTTCTCATCAAAACCGAAACAAAACCAAAACAACACATGATATCTACGATAGAATATCTAACCTGGATTGTTGATATGGACTTTTCGCATCCATGGATAAATAACAGGAGGAGTTTGTTGTTTTGATATTGATGATGATGATGATGATATTGAATCAATTGATGTTGATAATGGAATAATATCATTAGAATTTGTTGTTGTTGTTGTTGTTGTTATATGATCAGTTGAAGATGGTCGAGGAGATGATGATGAACCATTTCCTAGAATTGATGATGAACCTTGAGGAGGACTCATTGATAAACCATATAGATCAATTGTCATTGGATTTATTGAATTAATCATATCTGATTGTTGAACACTATTTGAACATGATAAAACAACATTTTGGTGATTATAATTTATATTTGAACTATTTGAACAAGGATATACACAAGAACTAATAATATTAATATTAATTTTTTTTTTTTTTTTTTTTTTTTTTTTTGTTAATTTAAAATAAAATGTTACCTTGGTAGAATGTTTGATGATGATGATGATGGAATAAGATTATATCTATATAAATGATTTGTATTATCTTGATAAATATGATGATTTTGATGAGTATAATGTTGTAGTGTACGATTTTGTGTTTGATTATATGAATGTTGACCATAATAATCAACAATTGGTGATTGTAGAAGACATGATGAACTCGAAGAAGATTCGTTTCTCATATTAATACTGTTTTCAGATAATTGATGTGTTCTTTGAGTATAATTTATATTTAGTCCGTCAGTTCCATAATGATGATGATGATTATTATTATTATTATTATTGTTCATCGTATGGAGAGATGAAGCTATTGGATAGGACGATAGAGAACTCATGTTTTTTTTTCTTTTTCTTTCTCTTCTGTTTTTTTTTCTTGTTAATGATAGTCTCAGATTGAAGTGAACTGACTGATTATTAAGCTAAGTGTAACGGTAAATGATCCTCTACGATAGATGTTATTAATGATTGTAAAGAGACTCTTACAGATCAACTGATCAAATGATGAGAGAAATCTATGTAAGCAAACCCTGTCACACAAAACGACCCATTAAATCGATTAATGGATATCATAAAAAAAAAAGCTACGATCAAGAGAGAAATATCGATTTTTCTTTCTTTTTTTTTTCCTCTCTCTGACAAGGGACACAACGAGTATAACCAATCAAGATTCTATCAACATGTTCTTCGACGATCTTATTTTTGATTGGTGTAAAAAGAAAAGAGAAAAAAAACAGAAGAATGAGTCGAGTCGATATATCGATGTTTCATCTATCGAACAAACATAACATCTAAGAAATAAATCAATCATTTCGAACATATATACAAGAAAAAAAAACATCACAATGATAGATTATTTTTTTTTGGAATAAATCTTTTTTATTCTCAAATTTATTATTTTATTTTATATTTCTAACAGTTATTATAGAATAAGAATTTTTCTTTTTAGAGAATTTTTTTTTTCAACTAAAAACTGTTTCATATTTTATAATTAATAATAGAAGAGGAATAATTAAAGATATTTATCGTTTTAATATCAATAAAATAGTAAATTGTTTTTGAATTGTTGAATATGATTTAATAGTAAAATTGATTTTCTTTCTCGAATCAATATTTTCATATATAATAAACAATTATATTTAATAAAAATAAATAAATAATATATCGTTATCATTTTCAATAAGATTTTAAATTTTATATAAGATAATCGATTTATCGTTGAGATTTATTTAAATTTCTTTCAATTCAATATAAGTAGACGATTTTTATTTAACTATTAAGATAAATAATAAAAAAGTATCAGTCTTAGTTAATTATTTCGATTGAGTAAAGTTAAAATTATAATTAAATAGTTTTTGATATAAATAGTTGGATAAAATAAAAATGTGTCTATTAAATGATATCTATCAATAAGAAATATTTTCGAAAGATAAATATTGAAAATAAATCAATTGTGAAAGATCTTCTAAGATTTTGATATAATCAATGTTTCTATAATATATTCAATCATAGTCAGAGCGAAATCAAGAATAGAAACGATTAATTCATATTGATTTGACAAAGTGAAACGTTTAAAATTGAATTTGAAATAAGATAAAAACCGATTTGTTTTATAGGAAATAATTTGTTAGGTTTTATAAAATCGAAAAATTTTTCATATTAATTTAATATGAATCGAATGAATATTTATTTTAATTAAATTCGAAATAAAAAACATTTGATTTAATTCTATTAAGAAAATAAAAAAGAATTTATTTTTCTTTGAATTAGAATATTTGAAAATAATTTCGTTTAAATAAAAAAAAAACTTTTTATGAATATTATTGTTAACGAATGAAATAAATAATAAATGATCGAAATGAACTGATTGATGTATCTCTTTCGAATATCTTTTGTCGGTATTTATCTTTGAATGTCTATTATGTTATTCTGATCTATCTATCTATTCTATCTATAATATAGAATTCTTCACCTTTTTTAAATATCAATTTTATCCAAAGAATCAATATCGATTAATGATCATTTTATATCATATATGTGATAAGGCACGTTTACTAGATTCTTTTTAGTTTTAAAAAAAAATCTTCTATTTTTCTATTTGATTGATAAAATAATATCTTAAGTAATAAATCTCCAAATGCCTTTTAGCTATTATTCTTTTGAATAATCGTTGAAAAAGTTCTATTATGTTTGTTATTTATATTGAAAAAAAAAAACGAATATTTATTGAACTAAAGAAATTGAATGAGATTAATGATCCGAATCATGTTTGTTCGATCTATGTTCACTCAATCTAGAACGAATATTTGACAACTAAATGACTATTTAAATAGATTGAACAACATACCCATAACTATGGCACCAACTATCATCATTCATTCACTCAATAAAATCGATTAAAAACACTTTTAGAATGACAAGAACTTGTTTTTTTTCTCCTTCTCTCTCAATGATAGAAACATATTTAGATTCGTAAATGGTCGTCTAATCAAATAAATATGATCAACCACCAATCAATTATTTCACTTTATGAGAACAATCTCTCAAGGTCACCTTTATTTACATTGAGTTAGTTTGGTCTCGTTTTTTTTTTAAAATAAAAATAATTTATTGAATATTCTCTAGAAATTTGAATCAGTTTCATCTAATATGGTATATAAGACCTTTCTAGATATTGATTTATCAATATAAACTTATCGAAAAATGTTGACTATATAATAAATGAATTCTCTAGAAGATTGTTGATTGAATAAGATTTGTTTTCGATATTTTATTTTCAATGTCATTGGTCAAATTCGATCTAGAAATTTTATAATCTAGATAAATAAGATTTTTTTTTTTTTGTTTTTATCAAAATAAGATAAAATTTCTATGAATAATAAGTTGAATATAAAGTAAGTTAAAAAAAAAATTTGTAAATGCTGTTTTGTTTAATTTGTCTTTGTTGAATGATAATAATAATATTCTACGTGACTATGATTATATCTTGGAATAAAGTTAAAACAAAGATCCGACCATTATTGTGATCAATCTTATCTTAGAATTGATCTATTCATCAATAAATATATTTAAAACAAGAAAACAATTCTTCATCATAACATTCTTAAATAAACTATTTTAAAACATTCTCTTGTTTTTGTTTAAAAGAAAAAAACTCGATTCAATTTCATTGTAGACTTTTCTTTGAATTATTTCAAATAATTATTTAGTTATATAGACATTAATGATTAACAATTTTAAATGAAAAGAGTTAATATATGAATAGAATTCGAATTGAAACTGTAAGAATATTTCTAATCGAATAGATTTTCATTGAATAATATTTAATTATTAACTTAGAAATAAGAATAATCGAATCGTTTTTTCATTTATTTTATTCTTGAATAAACTTTATAAAATCAATTCCTTTTCAATAAATATATTTTAGATTAAATTATTTGAAAATAAAATATTTATTTTTAGGAGAGAAATAAATAAATAGGTTTTTTTTCCAGAATCAACGATTTCAATCCGAAATAAACAATCTTTATATAGTAAACGATCGTTATATTATTCTTATATATTTCAATTGATCGAATAAGATTATTTAAATCTATATTGATTTAACATAAAATAATTCAACTTACATTTATATTAATTCGTTTTATTCCGTTTTCTTAAAAATTCTTCTATTAATATATGATCACTGGTTTATTTCAACTATCATTTAAATAAATATTCTTGTTAATTAATCGATTATATATCAGTTTAATAATTAAATTGATTTATTTCATAATGAATATATTTGAAGTGATAACGCGTTATTCTTTTATCAATATATATAAAGATTTTATTGAAAATAATTGATCGATCGAATTAATTTATTTTCTTTCCAATAATAAAATAAAATAAAATATTTAAATAAAAATTGTTTAAATAGATAATATTATAGTTAATATCATATTGAACTGAATTATTCTATAAATATATATTTTAATTCATTGTTTATCCTTTTATTATTTAAGAAAAGATTTTACTTTTTTTAATAAAAATTTTCTCCTTTTTTTAAGTTAATTCGCAAATTATATTACTATAGAAGCAAAAACTAAATGATTTTTTAAAAATTTAACTTATTATTGAGATAAATAAAGTATATTTATTGTTAAATCTTTTATATTTAATTTATAAATAATAGTAATAATCTAGAATTGTTTATTTATCGAATATATTGACAATTATATTCAATATGAGTATAAAATTGAGTCAGATTTTAAATAAAGACCCATGAGAAGAACGTCTTTTAACAGTTGAGAACAGTTTTAAAATAGATTATATTGAAGTTGACTCTCAATGTAAGAACATATTTGAGATAATTATTGATAAAATTTTTATATTTTATTTAAAAGATGATTTTATACCTGGAAAATAGTAAAAGACATAAAATATCTATCGAGAAAAAATTCTCAAACATTTTTTGTTCTATTCAGAGATAAAATGTTTTTTTCGATTGGGAATAATATCAAGAAAAAGAGTTTGAAAAAAAGAAAACTGTCTATTATAGATATGTTTTTCTTTTGGAGATAAAAGCAACTAGATTATATTCGTAATGAACTTTTTTCCTGAATAAATGATTGTTATCGAAATGAACCTCTTTAAAAACTAAAATAAATGAGGAAAATATTCGATTTATATAGATAAAACGGTCTCGATTGACAATTAATTAAAAACACATTGAAAAAACTTCTTAAGAATTTTTCTTTATTTAATTTTTATTGGAAAAATGAGAAAAAAAAGCATTGGAATTCGGTGTTTGAAAAAACAAAAGTAAAAATGAAAATGTTATTAAATATGAATATATAATAAATATTTAACATAAAATAAAATAAAATTCTATCTTTATTCAATATTTTAATAATAATATATTAAAAACAATCTTTAAATAAAACAAAATTATTTATTTACTCGATTTTATATTAATTGATTATCTAATAATAGTTTATTCTAAAACATAAAACAAGTTTTATCTATTTTTTCTTTACTTCTATAACAATGAGATTTTTGTTGATCATCAGAAAAATCTCCTCAATTATAGAAATCATTAATATAAATTGAATTTATTTTAGATTTAAAACATATTGAAATCTTTTATTTAATGATTATCATTCTTAGTAAATTAATAGAAAATAATTTGTTTAATTTATTCGAAATAATTCAAATATTCATATCGGATGAATTTATTTGATTTGTTTCATATAAAATAAAAGTAAACATAAGAAAATAATAGATTAAATCAATTCGTTTCGTAAGTTAATTTAATATCTAGGTTAACTTATTATTAAGATCATCTATCAAAAACAATCTATTTTATATTTTCACTTCAAATTTATTCCATTTATCTCAATCATTTATCGGATTTATTTGAGAAAAATAAAAGCTCCTATAACATATAATTTATCAGGATTTTTTTTAAAATTAATTTCAGTTGAAAAATTCAATATGAATTTTTGTTTTGTTGATTCTCAGTCTTTAAATAAGTATACGTCAAATAGGAAAATCTTTCGATTAAAACTATTCAAATTGTACATATGTTAAATACGAAAATTCGATTACGATATTTAACAATAAAAGGCTTGTCTTTACAAATTATTGAACTAATCCAGACATAATCTAATGTCAATTTCAAAAAACGAAGACGGTTCCTATTTTTGGAATAAGTTTTCAACGGATTGACCTAGAGAGATGCGGTCTTCAAAATTGGAAAGAGAAGATGAAGATATGTCGAACCATATATGAAAACATTTTTTTCACTACTTTCCTAAAAGTTTTACATAAAAGTTTTATAAAACAGTATGCCTCTCATGATCGGCATATTAATTAATTGATTTTTGAGGAGTGTGATAGAACCGGAAAATGAAGAGCTACAAAACTATGTAAAGACACTATTATTAACAACTACCAATAAGATATTCTAGTCATTGAAATGCAATTTACTATTCCATTTTTTCAAGAAAATAATCGAAAAACGTCAGTTTTTCTAGTGATTTTGATGAAAAATCGCTTTTTTTAACGTAGGAAAAGAAATCAATTTTTTGAAAACATTTGACTAAAACTCTTAGGAAAGTAGACAGAAAAACCTTTTCATATATGATTCGATATGTCTTCATCTCCTTTTTCCAATAGTAAAAATCGCACCTCTCTATCTTGTTTCTATTGAAAATTATTCAAAAAATCTCTACTCATCCTTTTTGTTTTTAAATAGACATTTTTATAATCTCATATTTCATAGAAAAAACAGCTATTATGGACAATTTTCTTATTATGATTTTAGTTGAAGAATGATCCACTACCATAGAAAAATAGAGTTTGGTTTTTACTATCGATGGATACAAAAAGCAAATTTTATCAAGCCTTCTATAAGAAAATAAATTAGCTCCATCACGACATTTGAATAATCCTAAGTAGTATTAAATATAAAGATCCAATAAAGTTCTATAAAAAAAAAAAAAAAAGTTTCAATCTAATGTTTGATTAGTCCCTATGCTCCAGTTGGAACGGAAACTCGATCATCGAAAGCATCTTATGTAATTCGATTAATTCTTGATCGTTTAGTTTGATGAAAAAGTAGACGTTGATTTGCGTAAAATAATCTATATTGTTTAGGAATTATGTATTATCATAGGTTCATATGCATCTTCTAAAAAATGATTTTTAATTTTATCAATAGATATTATTATTAATCAACTTGAAATTCTTTTTATTTGTTGTCTTTATAGTTTATAGAAATTAGTTGTTGAATATTAATCATAGAAGTAAATCATTATATATCGATCGTGATTGAGATAGAACTGAAAATGGTTAACCTAATTATCTCTAATATCATTTTATTAATTCGATCTCGAACTTTATTATTAATTGTAGGAATAAGTTGAATAGATTTATTTATAATATTATCAACAATTGTTTTAACTTGAATTAAATATTGTTTTTCTTCTATAGAAAAATGAATATATAAATCAAGTGTAAAATCTTATTCTATTGATAAATTGTTAATATTTATATAAAATTCTATAATATGTTTATGTAATATATCTGCTTGAATTAAATCTATTCAAAATAATTCTCTAGAAGTTTATTCATCAATTAAAATAATATATATTCAATATTCTATAAAAGATTTTCATTTTATATCAAATTTAAAAAGTTCATCTGACAAATTTCTCAATATGAAAATATTGATTTTTTGGTAAATTGCAATAAAAATCTGGTGAAACAACTTTTTTTAATTCTAAATCGAATAATTTTGAATTTTTTTTTTATTTCCAACATATAAGATTCACATTCGACTTTCACGAGCTGATTTTTATTCTTTAATACCA
>CAJNOL010000579.1:53900-121687 GCA_905250125.1 Rotaria sordida | reverse complement strand
TCAGCAAATGGTAATCGACCAACAAGACATTCATACATTACAACACCTACACCCCACCAATCGATTGCATTTGTATAGGATGTCATTCGAAGAATCTTTTGTTTTTTTTTTTTTGTTTTGTAAATAAAAGTAAAAGATATTTATTAATTAATTGATTGCTATTCAATTCTAATGCTGTCTAATTATAGGTCTTCAATTATCTTATCAAAAATATTTAGACTTAAAATGGTGATATTCATTGTGAGCTTTTATACTTGTAGAATAAAGTTTTTTCATATGGGGAACTAGAATCAATAATAATAGTATCTGATGTCAGTCCTTATATCTTAGCAAAATAAACGCTTTAGAAACAAAAATTTTTTTTTTTTGATCAGTTAGACTATATATGAATAATTTTTATCTGGATAGAGAAACATTGATAAAATAAGTTCAGATTTGTTCCACAAAGTGACAAGACAAATTTCTTCAGTAAAATATATCAAGCAATAATAATTTTATTTTTATCAATTGATAAGAAATTCATAGTTCTTTTGAATTGTATATAATTTACTCGTAGCAAATTTGTATAAAATGAAATGATGTGAGAAAAATATTCGTATAAAAATTTTCATGATTTTAATATGAACTCATCAATAAAAGACTTTCTTTTTTGACAAATTAACAAAAAATTTAAATTAAATATTATTTGCAAGAATCTATAGACACATTACAATTTTATTCTGCGAATGTTTCTCGAGTTTCTAATATCATTGTGTTAATTAATGTGTCACCAAAAAAAAAATTTACTTTTCAGAATATAACCTAAAAGGAGCCTTGAAGTAAATAGCTAAGCTTTTCAATCTATCTTCTTCCTTCCTCACAGACATTGATATACGATTGCAGATCGAAACAGCTTTCTACTTTTAAACTATAAAAGATTTTCTATTAGCAGAATATATTTAGTCTAACTCGTTACAAACAAAGATCAGCAGCTATTAGTCTAACATAAACTAACAAGTATTTGCTTTCGAAAGATTATATAACATTTCAAGGATTGACAATCATATTTAATTCTTTATATTAAAATTAATTTCTTCTTTTTTTTTTCTGTGCCATACCTCTGGTGCAATATATTGTGGTGTACCACAAAAAGTAACTGTTGTTTCTCCAAATGGTACATTAGTTTTACATAAACCAAAATCAACTAATTTAATATGACCAAAACGATCGAGTAAAATATTTTCCAACTAATTTAAAAAAATAATATATTAGATAAAAGAAAAAAAATGATATTTCATTTTTTCTTACTTTAACATCACGATAAATTACTTTTCTTTTATGTAAATATCCAATAACACAAGCTATTTCAGCTATATAAAATCTTGTACGTTCTTCTGAAAAACGTTTTTCATGATTTAAATGAAAAAAAAGTTCACCACCATTAACACATTCCATAACAAGACAAAGACGATCACTTGTTGTGAATGCACAAATTAAATTCTATTTAAAAAAAAAAAAAAATTTAATTCAATAGAAACAAAAATTAATAAATTTACCGTAATAAATGGATGTCGAATTCGTCGAAGAATTTTATTTTCATCCATTGTATGTACAATTTCATTCTAAATGAAAAAGAAAATTAAAAAGACAAATAAAACAAATTGTTTATTTTCTTTTTTTATACATTTGTTATAACAAGACTTTTTCGTAACATTTTCATAGCAAATATTCGTTGTGTTGTTCTTTCTCGACATAAAACAACTTTTCCAAATGTACCACGACCAAGAATTTTTAAATATTCAAAATCATTTATTTGCTACAAGAGAAGAAAATAATTTTAAAAAAAAACAAAAACAAATCATTTTGTTTTTTCATACTGGTCTTCGTGCAAATACTTCGTCCATTAAAGGATATTCATTTTCTGTATTATCAGCATCATCATTCGTCACCATTTTAGTATTAGTAGTTGGTGTTTGTGGTTGTTGTTGTTGTTGTTGTAAATGTGGTGTTGTTTGTCGATTAATTATTTCAATAGCTGTTATCCATTCTTCACTAAAGAAACAAAACAAAAAAACTCAAAATCTAATTTATTTAAAAAAGAAAAATTCTTTTTCATTTTTATTAAGTACCGATCTTGTTGACTACTAGCAGCAAATAATCGTTCTATTTTCATTTGATTAAATTGTATAACAAATGCATTTTGTTTAATTTTATCTTGACGTACAACACTACAATCAATAACTTGAAAATTATTAAGCGGTTCTTCTTGTTGTGTATCATTTAAAACTGGTGGCTTGCGATAACCATATAAGTTACCATCATGACGAAGAATAAAATAACGTGGACGCCAAGTTTTTATATGTTCACCTAAAATAAAAATTAATCAAAGGAATTATTTAATATAAATTTTATTTTGTTAAATAAATGATAGTTTAGATCAAATTAATTTGAACTAAAATAATTGAAGATTTCGATAGCAAATGCATAGCTTTTTGTAGGAAGTTAAGTTTATTAGGTACTAAATGAAGATGACCTCGTTCGTCTCAAGGATTTTACTGGTGTTTTTTTTTTATTTATTAATAGAAGAAAAACACTACTGTGATTCCTGTTAATAACTATAGCAAAATCATGAATCCATATTCTTGGAAAAAAAACCCCATTGTTATTCGATCTAACTTCTTTCTCTTATATAATAACACCTTTTTCTTGAGTTTTCAAGGTTAGTAATTGATGAAGCATATAATTGGATTTTTTTTTGTTTGTTAAAATAATATGTTTTTTCTTTTGAATTTTTATAATAAATCTTAAACAAACTAAATTACAAAATTCAAATCAACTGAAACTTATTTCTATGAATTCAAATTTTTGAGAACAAAAAAAAAAAAGAAAAAAACTTTCATCTATAAAATAATCATTAAACATACCTCTTTTATAAAGCCAACCACATTTATAAGCCGGTGCATTCGTCAATGATTCCGTTGGATTACGTGGTTGACTTAAGCTTTTTGCAAGTGGTTGCATATTAGTATGTTTTTTTTTCTTTCTATTTCGTATTGATTATCATATGGTTCTTATATTTATCTAGAAAAGAAAACGTCACAATTACATACTTGAAATTTTTATATAACAAAGGTGTTGTGTCAAAGACGTGGTTTTTTTTAATCACTGAACCGAAACAATAATAAGAAAGAAAAAAAAAGCACTCCATCAAGGAAGATTCTATGAATATATTTATATCATTTTAAATAAAGACATGATTTATTGACAATATTTATAATCGTTTGTTTTCTTTTATTAATACGAATAGATAAACAAAAAATATTTCTGTACTTTGACACAATATTTATGTATTTTTTCTCTTTCTAAAATTAAATAATTTCTATTATTTATGTGTACGTTACGTTTAAAAATATATTTATTTTGATTGTAATAAATTCAAATAACAATTGAAAAATAGTTTATGTTTAGATATGAATTTTATATAATAATAAAGATTTTAATTTAATCGAAATCATTTGAATGAAAAATAAAACTTACGATGATATGTTTTTTTTTTCTAAAAAATTCATTTAATAATTATCGACAACAAAAAGAATATGTTAGTTTTATTAATATTTTTATAAAAGATATATTATATGAATGAAATAAAAGAGCAAATATTTCCTCAAGAAAATATTTTTAATATTTTAATCTTTATAAAATGAATAAGTATTAAGCTTGTCAATCGTTTCTTATCATTGTTTTTTTTACGTGATTTTTAATAAATTAACTTTTAAAAACAAAAATAATCTTTGATATTTTCTTTTTATATATTTAATGAAGAAATATTAATTTCAAATTATTCAATGTTATTAACATTTTTAGGAGGAGGAGGAGGAGGAGGAGGAGAATATTATTCAGTGACGTACGCAGGAGGGGGCGAGGGGACCCAAGCCTCCCCCTTGAAGAAAAGTTCATTGTGGGAGAGTACGGATAAAAAAAGTACTACGGTACAAATATTTGAAAAACTCCATTACGGACCACCTGCTTGAGGACTTGCCCCCTCCCCCTTCCCCTTGGAAAATTTCTGCGTACGCCACTGATATTATTTGTTTGAAAGTTAGAATTTTATTATTAAATATCAAATATTTAAAAATGTCTTACTCATACAAATTTGAGAAAAAAATATTAAAATATAATGAACACTTATCATTTAGACTTTTTGAGAAAAGAAAAATAATAGAATTATTCAACGTTCAGAGTTGTTTGAAGAGATAAAAAAAAAACTATTTCCATAGTGAGAAAAGGGAAAAATATATTTCTCTTACTTTGATATATTTTAGGAAAAAAAAATCTGACATTAATTTGTCATATGTTATCGATTATGACGAGCTGAATACACATATGAAAAAGTTTAGATGATATTCTATTTTCTACATCTGTAATTGCAACTTTTATTATAATTCTAATAAATTCAATACCTTTTAAAAGTGTCATGAGTTAAAATTGTTATTTTCGATGAAAATCTACATTTTCAATTATAACTAAAGCCGCTTAATTAAAGAGGCTTGAATATAAGATATGTTTTCGTACAACATTATTAAACAAAACTCGAGTCTTTCATTAGTTGAATATATTGAAAGCATGCGAGCGTAAAAACTTTTGAATTGGCTCACTACGAGCTTTATTCTCGATCGATTCAAATTACACATCACATGAAACTACAAGTATACGCTAACATCGTAACACTAAACTTATTGATTCACTATTGAATTTCGTCGTCTTATATGATAATTCATAAAGAAGTATCTGTCATCGCTGGTTATCTTCCTAATAGGTGTCGATTTTTCAAGAACGTAAATAAAGAGTAGGCAATAATTGAATTATACCAATGTGTGAGCTTAATAATGCTCTATTTAAAGACTTCAGATATTTTTAAATGAACTATCATTTTACCTGCAGTATTTTACTTGATGAACTGGTATAATATGAAATCATCTGGTTAGTTGATGGAGTGTTTATCAATCTTCGAGATAATTTTCTTTTTAAAATACTACAAAATTATATATTCTTAAAATTAGAAAAAAAATACCTAAACCGATTCTTATCGAGACACGATGTTGTTGTGTCTTTGTAATCAATATTTAGAGGATGTCGTTTAGAAAAGTTTGAATTGAATCAAAACTAATATGATATTTAGTATCAGTAGAAAAAACTTAATTACTATTTGTATAATTCACAAATAGTCTTGAAGTTTTCGTTCGTCAAAAATTTATGTCTAATTCTACTTCTCACGATCTAATCAAAGAATGAATGCAATGATAATGTTACATTTGTTATTGAGATATCTATCATTTTATATATTCATAACTTTAAACAACTTTTAAAGTTTTTCGATCGTGTCCAAACGACTTTTTCTTAATGAAATTCCTTTTTTTTTGGCTGTACTGTGATGAGAATTAGGGATAGATTTTTCAATGAAAGAAAACTTGAAGAATATTTATGAATTAGACAAATGACGATTAAGTTTTTGATATGAATGCTGAATTTCATATACGTTTTGACTCAATCAAACTTTTCTAATCTAAATCTTCTAAATACTGATTAAACAGGCACAAAATCGCGTCTCGACAAGGAAATCTTTAGGAATTTTTTAAATGACCAATACTTTTGAGTTTGAAAAATATACGATTTTGTAGCATTTTAAAAGAAGTATAAAATGACCTGTATCCAAAAACAAAAAAAAATTGGTTAATTCCATTCTAAAAAGGATGATATCTCAAAAGAGATAGCAGTATTACAGAGTTATATCATGTAGCACCTATTTATGCTGATACAACAGACAGATTAATACAATTGAATAAGTGAATCTTATAGAAGATTGAAGCATCTACAAACGACTGACAAATTTACATTATAACACTGTTTGATTATTGTTTAAACTTCATCTACAATCCAAAAAAAATCAACGTGTAGTGATGAACTGATTGGTGCTACTAAGTACCTTTTTGTCGATGATGTCGCGACTTCTAAACTCAGTAGAATGCTTAACTTAATATTAAAATGTTCATCTATACGTGTACTTTCGTTCTATGCATAATTTTATTTGATTGAATACTAAAGTTCTTGTGAATCGATTTGCAGTCTTATGCGTCCCCATTCGTTGCTTATAACAGAAATAAACACGTCAAACATCAAAATGAAAAATAAAATTCTTATGCAAAATCATTGTATAAGTTTCATATTTCTTCAGCGAAATCTTTAGTTCTCTATAGAATGCTGCGTAGATTCAAACAGTAGATCTTTTAAAATGTCACTGTCAAACCTTTAGCATTACTTCAATTATGTATATATATATATATATATATGAGATATAAGTAGACATAATCTACATATCTGTAAAAATTCTGAGTGTATTTTCAAGTTAATATTGTCATACTACTTAAATAATGCCAGGTAACTATTTTGATAAGAAGTAAGTAGATTACTTAAAGTAATGCAAGGTGATGAAATTATATATTTATTGATTACACAAAATATTTACGAGGAAAATAATAAACCACGAGAAAAACCATAAATAAAGCAACTTACTTCTGTCTTAGAATCAATTACATAAATTTTATCTTTATTTAAATCTATTAAATGATAAGGACAATATTACAACAAAAATTCTCATGTAAACAATTAAATTTAATGAAAGATACTTTTTTGACTCTTCATAAGAAAAGTAATCTGCTTTATCTACTATTAACAATAATTAAATGTATAAGATTAAACGTCTGATGTAAACTCAAGGAAAAAAAGTGACGCCTGGAATTACACTAGATATGTATTTGAAAAGGGATCATCTCTTCTTCGATCGAAACATTCTTGATAATTTCATCAATTTTTTAGCATTAATATTCGATATTTAGAAAAAGATAAAATATAACTCTTGACCTGAATTTGAATAAAAATAATTGAATAATCTTAGTTTAATCATAGTTCTTATTAATAGCCAAATTCGATTATCCATAGATTTATATGTAAGTAAATAATATTCATAAACTATTAATTGTATCAATTCACTTGTTTCTTTTCAGAATAAACATAATCTACAATAGTAATAAAATTAAATACTAATTACTATTAAATCTTTTATTTTCTATATTAAATAAACTTTTTTTTTTTTCAAGAACGATATCAAAAAAAAAAAACATTTTGTTCTATAAAGTTATTTTTATTTTAGTTAACAATCAAAACAAAACTATGTAAAGTATAAATACTATCTATTTATATCAACATAATCATTTCATAACTAACTAAGAAAGTAATGTAAACATATAGAAGAAAATCATGATTTTTTTTTTAAAACCATGTTAAGTAGCTTCCTTACATCCCGAGAATGTTTCAAGTACGGTTGATTTGAGTGCACTTATATTGCTCGATTATTCCTTAGTTCATAACTGAAGAGGATAAAAAAAAAAAAAGAAAAGAATCCTATAGCAAAAAAATAGACGATTATTAATGAACCTTTTTTAATTAGTTATTAATAAATGAAATTAGTTTTTCCAAGAAAACGATTATAATTTATTGTCAAACAAACATGTCAAATTAGATCCTCAAACTCAAGTTTATTAATTAATCTAAATTCTATATGTCGGGGAAATTTTCATATTTCTTCATTTTCTCCTTTTGATATACTATAAAAAAGAAGAAATCTTTTATAAAACTCAAATAAACAATAAATTTATACTAATAATATTAATTTATTTTTTGTTTTTTTATACTTTCGCATATCACAAAACAAAAAACACACAGGGGGAAAAAAGCAGTACGAACATTGACTAATTAAATTAAATATATATTATTCATCAGCAAAAAACAAAAAACAAAACAACAAAGAAAAAAGAAAGGCATATAGAAGATATTTTTTTTTGTTACAAATATGTTTCTTTAACATTTGTTCCATTTTGATCCGTACCCATAAATCGAACTGTAGCAACAACATCTTTTTTTTCTCCATGTCTCATACTTGATGTACGTGGTCGAATAGAAGCATTATCAATATTATCATGTATTATAGTTTGAACATTTTGTATATTTGGTGATGATACACGTTGTTGTTGTTGTTGTTGTTGTATTGTTTTAAAATATGTTTGTGTTGATGTTAATGATAATGGTTTATAATGACGTATTGATGATGGTGATGAACTTGATGCTGCTAATCCAATTGATGATGATATATTAGTTAACATTGATGATGTTACATCTTGATTATCATCGAATGATTTTTTTTCATTGTGTTCATTTAATGATGATGTTGTTGATGTTCTTCTACTTGTTGAACGTAGATATTCACTTGTTGGTGTATTTTCATCAAGTATTTCAAATAATGATTTATTTGTATGATTAATTGGTGGTATTAATGCTGTTGGTGTTGCATCACTTGGTGCTGGGACAAAAGTTAAATGTTCTATTGTATCATTCGGTAAATCATTCTCAATAATAGCTAAAGAAAATAACAAAAAACAAAAGCAAAATAGAACAACATATAAGCAAATATATTCTTTCTCTCTCTCGAAGTTTTTTTTTTTTTTTTTTTTTTTATAAACATAAAACTTTTTCATTTATCTAAATAATTTATATCGATAAAAAAAATTAATTGAAAATTTTTTTTTTGTTATTTTACCTGGTTGAATTTCATGATGATGTTTATGTGAACGTTGTCGATTTTTAATTGAACGTGTTGTTGTTGCTGTACGTTTTTGTTTAACCATATCAATTGTTGGTGGTAATTCAATTTCAATACCCATTGGATCTTGTTGTTCAAAATGATGATTATCAAATTCATGTAAATAACTCATAGATTCTGTCATCTTAAGAAACAAAAAAAAAATAAATAAATAAATTCATACATAATATATTAATACTTACTAAAATTACATCAGCATACATTTCATATTCAGCACGTTGTCTTAATAAACGCATACATTCAAATGCTTCTTTATCTGATGAATTAGCTCTAAAAATAAAATATTATTAATATTTAACAAAAAAAAAAAAAGAAAAAAGCTCTTGATGATGTTTTGTTTGTTATATAATTACTTAAAATAGAATAATGTTCCTAAGATTTCTGATAATATTCGACTTGATAGACGTATTCGACGACCATTAGGTGGTAAAATAGAATTTTTTTCTTTGTTTGAAATATCTTCATCAAATGAAAAACCTTGACCAAGTAATCTATAAATAATTTAAATAGAAGAATAAAAAGAATTTATTTTTATACTACTTTTTTGACATTTCAAAATATGATCGTCGAGAATATATATCCATATATGATACATATGAACCATATTGAATAAGTAAAAGCCAAACAATTTGTTCTCTAAATATATAAAAGAAAATATTTTTTGAAAATTCATTTTAAGATTTTCTTTCAAATCAGTCAGTCAGTTAAAAACAAAAACAAAGTTAGTTTTTTTTTTCTCAAACAATCACACATATATAGGTGATCTACAAACATATAATCGAGATTTCTTGATCCTCCTTTCCGTGTTGTAGCGCCACTAAATAATAAAAATTAAAAACAAAAGAACACCCAAAAAAAAACCGTATATCATTTTCCTCTTTTCCATCGATAGATACTTTTTTTTTTATAAAACAAACCCTTGGTAACTAATTATTAGATTTGAACTACTGGAAAATATTCGATACAAAAATTTTCGATGAATAGATAATTAAAGATACCTTGTTGTTGCATTGATTGAATCAAATGGAGTAAATGAATGTAAACGAATAACTTCACGTTTTTTTTCATGTTTTGATATTGCATGTTGTGTAAGTGGTGTAGGTGCATAATAATCCTAAATTAAATAAATTCTTTTCTTTTAACTATTTTAAATTAATTTTTATGTTGAATTGATATCTTTTTTTTAATTGAATTTCGAATTTGATAATTCTCTCTCTCTCTCTTTTTTTTTTTTATTAATATTATCATTTTTTACTGTTATTGAAAATATCCTAATAGATTATCTTAATCATATAAAAAGTTTAGTCATCTTTGTCATAATCAACCAAAAAACTTACAGGATTCGGTGTATGATAAATTGATGGTGAAGTCAGATTTGGAATACCTAGAAGATAGAAAAAGTTTATTTATTTTTTTTCATTCTTTTATGACTTGGTTTTTTTTCTTTTGATAAACTTACGAAATTCATGAATTTTTTCATTATGTCCATCATCGAGGACACTCTATAAATGAATATAGATATTTTTATTATTTATATTCGAAAAATTTAATTTATAAAAATCGTCGATAATGACATATGTTGGCTATTCAGTAGTAGAGCTACTGATACAGATTAGTATAAGACTACTGTTATCAATAGCTAACTACCGTTTAGACAAAGTCTTGTTTATACTAGATAAACATATGGTGCATAAACTTACTAGATTATAGAGAGCGACAAGAAAAGTATCAATTGTCGACCAAACATCCTACAAGCAAAAAAAAATGAAATGTACCAAATGATAAAGAAAAGTATAATCAAGCAAGGTGCTTATTTTCTCTGTTTTTTTTTTTAATAATGATAATGAAGCGGTAAGAGAGGCCGATAGAGAGAAAGAGAAAGAAAGATACAAAAAAAGAAAGGTGTTCATCTCTTCTATAGATGTCTAATTATTCACCGTAGGATGCTGTCAAGGAATAAGAGAAACAATGATGATAATGCTGTCGACTCTCGGCAAATACGCATTATGAATTTAGTCTATATGTATGTATTCATAATGATGATAAAAAGCAAGATTAGCTTTGTTTGACATGCTTCAAATTTGACTAACTATGTTGCTATCTTTCTTGTCTTTATCATTTCCATTTTTTTTACAATATTATTCTCATTATAAAATTAAAAAAAGAAAAAAAAAACTTTTTAACATAACATCATTATACAATGAATCTTCATATTCTTCTTAGTCTACAACTATTATTATAGATTCTATTAAAATTTTTAATTAAATTTAAAATTAGAAGCTCGATGAAAGAATCATGCTTCAGGCTGACATTTATTCTAAATATATAATGAGAAAATAAATAAGAAAAAAGAAATTATCTTTTAAGGGTTCACCTGCTTACTCAAAAGATTTACATCATACATTTGCACTCAATCTTTATCTATCTCATATATATATATTTTTCTCTTGTTCTCTCTACACTCTCAATTTACGTAAGAGGTTTCCTGCTTTTTTTCTTCTGCTTCCATACATTAATGAAAAGAATATATATATGTTAGTCAGTCATTAGATACATATACAATTGTAATGAGCAAATGTCGTAATATTCTATCTCATTTTACCTCAGTAGTAGTATCAACTGACTTCGGATGATGAAGAATATCATAGTAGGCTGTGACGAATGATGGAAGAAATTGAAGTACAAATGGTCGATGTTGCACATCGCGATAAAGCGTAAAGAGATGATCACAAAGCGATGATGCATACTAAAGATATAGAAAAATATTATATTACAATATATATATATATATATATTTATTTATTGATACATACCTCTGAAGGGTCTGTAGTGATAGCTAAGTGAATTTCAGCATTTAGCTTTGAATTGTAGTTGAATGTTGACGATGCTTTCTCATCCTATCCAAGACAAAAAAAAAAGAAGAATAAGTCTCACATCTTTCCCCCCGGTTCTTTTTCTCTTCTTTCGACTTCCGATGCGTTTTCTTTATTCAAACACAGACATATATACACACCTAGACGATGAGAAAAGAGAGAGAAGAAAGAAAAAAAAAAAGGTGAAACCTAGTCGTGCGAACAAATATCTTTCTTTCATTTTCTTTTATTTTTTTTTTGTGCTAACATCACTTCTCAGAAATAGTCTCCATGTGTGTGCGAGTATAATCTTTGTCGCCTTGGTCGACATGTCTTTCTCGTTTAAGATTTAATGTTTTTGACTGACAAGTGATAATCTTTTTTTTTTTCTTAAATATAAAACAAAAAAAAAAGAAAGAATTCTCAATCTCTTTTCTACTTTCTTTTTTGTATGACATATGTTACCTGAAATATGAATGAATAAATTAATTAATAAATGAAAGAGGATGACGAACGTATATGTAGATTTCTCACATAATTAATTTCGAATTGTCCGTATGAAGATATAAGTTAAGATGTGTAATCAAGCAAAAAAAAGAAAAAGAAAATGTTAAATTATTACACATTAGAAGTAAATGGTTTATCATTTATTATGAATATTTCTATCCTGTTCGAAGTTTTAAGAAAATCTTTGCTTAAAGGAGAAAAAAAAAAGATATGAAACTAATAAGAAGATTTTCATTTTAAAAAAAAAAAGAGGATAAAAGACTATGAATAGAAGGAAAAAAAAAATCACCTCCGCATCTTTACTGAAGAACTTATTTTTCTTCAATCTTCTAGAAAGAGATGCACATCATAAGAGAAAAGTGAGCAAAGAGAAAAAAGATGTTCCTCTCTTACGTTTCTTTGGTAATGTTGCTAGAAGCAGAAAATCGAGAAAGATTATAAATCACACACACACAGACACATATATGTGTATATATATATATATATTCAAACAATTTTTGATTGCTAACACGCAATTCTATTCATTAATAACAGTAGAGGAAGCATATTTCAATTTAGAAATATTATCTTCATTAGCATCTTATTTATGCTGAATAAAATAAAGAGAAATGAATCTCGACATGCTAGATTATTAATAAAGACATATTGTACCTACAAAGAGAGATATTCAAAAAGTAAAATATACCTTGAATAAAACAAGCCAATCATCAATTTCTGTGAAATCATTCGTAAAAGATTCTTTTGAATAAAGGCTATCACTAGTTTGACTAGTAGTCGTCATTTTTCTAAACTAAAAACAAAAGAGAAAAATTCAACTATATATATATAGTCAATGTAATCATATTTGATATTTTATTCATACTTTCGTAATCAGATCTTGTTCAATAGTAAACAATAAATAATATAAAATTCTCATTCGCCATTTGAGATTCTTTATCTGTCTATAATAAATTGTTTTTAATAAAACAACGTAAGAGTTATCTGTAACATTAAATAAATTGGTTTTTTTATTTTGTATCTAGTTTTTCAAAAATCTACTTTATTATTATTGTGAAAATCGTTTGATAAATTAGTCAGAACTATTTTCTTGTCAATAGCAAATAGAAATCATATATTACGAATCTAAAAAAGAGAATTTCCAATAATAGTACGACTAGTGGATTTGAACAAACACAGGAAAAATGACGGTGTTGACAATAATTTTTGATTTGTTTAATAAATCACGAAAGATTTATCCTCTATAAACCTCTTCAATGGTATTTGTAGAGCTTAAATAGAGGTCGCTAATTTATGTATTAAGTAAATCAACCAGAAAATGTTTAGACTTTCAAACAATAATTATTAGAATTCTATTATAAATAAAATCATTTATAATTTGATTTTCTTTTTTTATTATCAATATGAAGTTTTCTACACTTTCCAAGAAAAACTATCAAAACATAGTTGTATATGAATCAAAGAATATTAGCATTCGATAATCAATAATAGCCTCATTCAGCTTACATTGAAATGAAGTAGAGTATCGAGATTTTCAAAAATCTTTATAATTTAGAGAATTACCAAAAACAAGTATCCTCAATAGTTTAAATTTATTTTAATCTGATCCATAAAAACATGGAATTCGTATAACTGAATTTGTTTTAATTTCTAGCTTGAGGATATAAACGAATAATGACTGCCATATAGTTATCGGATAAACAAAAACAAAAAAAGATCGAGATGTTTATAATACATTAATCTATTATCTGCTTCCTGTATACATCATTGAAATATGATAATCAGAAAGTTCAAATGAATATATTCCATTGGATTTAATATCGATCTATTAACAAATATGTTCGATGAAAGAAGACATTTGTAAAGCTTCATTTAAGTAGATATATAGTCGCATATGAACATCAGCAGACATTACCGATGATTGAGAATATGAGTCTGTGTGTGTGAGTGTAGGTCTTCTTTTCATCCACACACTCTGTCTTTAGATTGCTTCCATAAATGTTGAATTTCGTGGCAGGTAATAATCTTTTCTTCAAACAGTGAATCAAAGATTTTTTCAAAAATTTGTGTAAATCACTGCATTGAATTATGTGCTTTCTTTTTACCACATCAGTTTATTGTTTCTCAATGATATTGATTGATCTCTTTGTTTTCCACTTAAGAAAGTGTGAATGTCAGTAAAAAGGAGATCTATACCCATTACCGTTAATCTTTCTTTAAAATTTTATCTCAAAAAAACAGCTGCATCTTCACAGAAATAACAATTTCGTCAGATAGTGATTAACGGGTGGTGCAAAAGTTTTGCATTAATTTTGTTTTTGATATAAACCTGCGATGCAACGTCATAGAGACTTGATATTTTTTTTTTGTTAGAAAGAGCAAAGTGTCTAGTGCAAATAAACATAAAAGAATTTGATTGGAAATGTTTTTCGAAGATCAAAAAAATCTAAGAACAAAGAACGCCGAAAAACGCTTCTGCAACTTTTTTGAACTTTGAAAAAATTTCATATAATTTAGACAAGTTATCTTGTTATTCGTCTAATCCAAATTTTATTATTTAAGGATAGAGTACTATTGCTGTACAAAAAAGAGAAATTCTCTACATGTTGTATAACGGGTGAAATGAACGCTTTTATGAGATCATCTGAGTCACCGATTTTTCATCATTGTTGATAGTTGTCGAAAAAATAAACTCTATTCTGAGAGAGAGGTTGCCAGAATCTATGTATTTTATAGAAACAAGATAGCTTATTGAGTTCTCTACCAAACCATATTATTTTTGATAGAACGCAGCTTCTCTGTGATATATTCAGACAAAAATTTGTGTCCATGTTGAAAAGCCAAATTTTTACAATGAACTTTTTCTAACCAAACTGTCTTCTGTTCATCCTCTTGTATGCTATATTAATTATTTTAATACTAAAAGAAAGGCTTCATTGTAATCAACAACTGTATATATATGGTGTTTGAAAGCGTCGAAACTGGGTAATGAAAAAGGTCAAACAAATATTTTTGGATAAACAAAATGTCACCAAAGTTGCAAAAGAGTTTTCCGGCACCTTTTGTTCTAAGATTTTTTTGATCTTCGAAAAACATTTCCAATCAAATTCTTTTATGTATTTTTGCACTAGACACTTTGCTCTTTCTAACAAAAAAAATATCAAGTCTCTATGACAATGCATCGCAGAGTTATATCAAAAACAAAATTAATCCAAAACTTTTGCACCACCCGTTATTATGATATTGATTATCGTGATAATTCTTAATGTACAACAAAAGAATAATATCAAAATCTCATTCTTATAAAGAAAGCAAAATTTAAAAGTTTGTGATTATGATAGAAAGAATAAGGATAAAAAAAAAGAAACAAGTAGAAATTTAGTACGAATAACAACGATCATATATAAGACAAATATAGTCATGAAATAATTAGGTCATTTTCTATACTTAATTATTTCTAAATCATGGATGAAGCAAAAGTTCTGCGTTATTTTTACTTTTTTTTTTCTTAGAAAGAGCAAGACTTTAAGTGCAAATCTATGTTAAAAAAAGTTTAATCTAAAAGGTTTACTGAAGGCTACAAAAACCTTAGAATAAAAATTATCAGGAATCCCTCTAGTAAATTTGTTGACTTGAGGAAAAAAAAATCTAATCAAATAAGAAAGGTTTTCTTATTATTCTTTTTCTCTGATTTTTATAACAGAAAGACAGATTATACTATCACTGTATCACCAAAAGAAATATTCCAGATGCTTGGCAACTGCTGATATGCATACTTTTATTATATCTTTTTGTATTATTGACTTTTCATAACTAACGATCACAATTGAAAAAGTAAATTCTATACCAAAAAAAAAACTTACAAAATACAACTTCTCTGTGAAATATTCAGACAAAAAATGGTTTTCGCGTTGTAAATGTCTAATTAAAATCTTTAAATAAAATCATTTGCAATTGAATTTATTGTATGCTAAATCAATTAATATTAAAATCACATGAAACCTGTCGTAATAATGAATGGTTGTATATATGTGATGCAGAAAAACATTGAAAGTTAATAATAAAAAAGATCAAATAAACTCATATTTTGAAAGGAAATTTGTGGCTAAAATTGCGAAAGAATTTCGTCATACCTTTTGTAGCCTTTTAGATAACATTTTCGATCAAATTTTGTAATTTATTTTTACACTTGACGTCTTGCTCTTTTTAACAAAACAATAATAAATGCAGAACTTTTGTCTCAATCCATTACATTTTTTAAAATGAAGTTCTTTGAAATTTGTAAATTTATGTTACTTTAAGACTGATTTCCTTTTTTCAAATTTCAAATCAGATAAAAAAAATTTCTTAATGAGTTTCTCAAACCTTTATGCTTTCAAATCCAGCAATAGTTAAATTGGCAGTTTGTATCATAATGGTTTTTTAAACTAATTATCATCTGCTCATTGAATATATGTTTAGATACAATAATCTAATTTTGTGTTTGATTATTTTTTAGGAAAAAACTAGATTAAACGAGTATGAGTTTTTATTCGTAATGTAAAGAAGTATTATACCATCTGCTCGATTCATTTCAAACATTTGTTAGAAAAAATATATTTACTTGTGTTTTCTGTAAACCAATCATTAAAATTTGATCTGACAGAAATAAGCTGCAGCTTATGTCGAGCATACAAATGTTCAAGTATTCGAATAAAATTTTACTTTTTCAATGTATCTGCAAAACTATTGATCCATTTTGTTTCTTTTGCTAGCAAGAATTCTATATGTAAACCATGAAATTTTTAAACTAATCAACACATTCAATACGAAAGCTATGAGCTTCATTCTACAACGTAAATAATTGTAAGAAACCATATCTTTACACAGGTAAAGTTTCTATAAGTATATTTCTAAAAGTTTCATTATACCATTTAGTCACTATATCAATTGACTTTATGTTCATGCCTGTCTGATGTCGAACTGCAGTCGACTGTATTCTTTGGACTGTACGGTGAAAAATATTTCGCTGACTTTGATTCTTCTAATAGTCATCTACAAATATGAGAAAACAATAGATCTTATGTGAAATATGCATAAGAAGACAAAAATGAATAATTTATTTGTGATCAATATACATACATAGTATATGTATTAGATGGAATTTCATTGTTCCTAATTCAACATTGAACAATTGGATCAATTGATGGAAAAGTTGTTTCCGTTGATGCAGAAATGGTTCATCTCACACTATATTTCATTTTTGATTTCTACTTATTCAGAGAGAAATAGATGAAGGATTTCTACTGGAAAAATTCATTATAGTGCAGTTTTTGATTTTTGTACAAATAAAAATTTAAAGTGATCAACATAATAAGCGTGAATTGATCAAGTTATAACTTTTAAAAATAATCAATATCAGTGTTTTGTGAGTTTATCAAGATATATAATAATAGTGCGTTAAGATCTGCTGCTGTAGATATAATGAATATTTACAACAACCTTATTTGCCATTTAATTCAATATTTGTAATGACAACAAAGTTAAATTAAGAAAAGGAAAATACGAAAATGAAAAATAACGAGTAAATAGCAACAATGCAAACAAAAAATAGAGTGCTCGTAAAAAGTCTACAGAGATTTTTCACTTTACGTATTTTGTATTAGTTTAGTGAAGCTAAAGAATATATGTGAGTTCCACATTTCTGCCTCAACGGAGCTGCGCTAACAAGCTATTTTTTACTATCTAGTGTTATGAATATCTAATTTAGAGATGTGGTAGACCACTGTCCCTATATCCTGGCGCTCAATCGGAACAACAATAAACAGAAATTACCGTGATTGAAACTAGGACAAGTATGTCGTCCAAGCCAGAGACTAAAACGAAGAGAATTCTTTGTTCCTCGCCTCGGCTCAACTTTAATTTCTTTTTCTTCACCACTTCGTCACGTCTTAATAAGATGTTTGTATTCTTTAACCATATGATCTATTTGGCTACACCATACTTGAAGCCTGTCGAACGTTTCTTCGATCGGATTGGATTAGTCGGTTGTAACTCTTGACTTAATCGAGAGAAAAAATCGATGCGTTTTAATATATCAGTTAACTAATCAGTTCTTTCGAGAAACAGTCCACTACTTCAGTTCTACGAAGACATACAATGTAAAACTCAAATAAATCTTGAAATTTCTAATAGTGACAACTTCTATTTTAGTCTGTCACGTTTTATATAGGCTAACATTAAGAACTAACGAAGACTTCTTTCAAAAGGTTTCATCTAGCAACTCACAGCAACTAATATTGGTCAACGTCTATACTATGCTTTGCCTGGCTTTTTTTCAAAAATGATAGGATTTCTTTATAATTGATAAGTTTGATCTATTCTTATTTGAAATAATTACTTAACGTAACTGAAATGTATCTAAATTCTTAAAAGGATACTATTGCTGACTGAAAGATAAAATGAACTAAAACGAACGGGTTTTATATTAGACTTTCTATTTTAAGGTTTCTTAATATTTAAAATATTTTCACAGTGTCATAGTGCTAGTAGTTGGCAAGACTTTGGCAATAGAACGGAATCTTTTCTGATACTTTGTAATGAAAGTACGAGCTGAAAACTACAAGCTATTAGGATTGTATGGGAGTCAGTTAAAATTAGTTCAAAAAAGTGAGCTCGAAGTTTCGAGGTGAAAATCTTTAGTTTGGACAGAAATCAACTTCTAATACCCGGCTAATTTCTCGTGAGCATAATGAATCCATTCAACATGATCCAAGACTTTCATTCGACAAGTAGAAAGTGTTAGCTCAATATGTAGAGCTGCTATTTTGATGACGACTAGAAATTTGTTAGTTGGAGACTTTCAAGCTAATATTTCGTATCTATTAGAACCATGAAAATCGCCAAAAATGGGCAAAATAGATCAACTTTAATACCCTAAAACTCAATAAAAACCCCGGCCGATTTTAAAAGTTCAACCGGTCTGGTAATCAGTAAACCGATCAGCCTGATATCGGTTTGCTGATCTAGTTCCAAGTATGATGGATAGCAATTATGCTCAGAATAATGCTTCATCATACAACGTTTGATAACATCAATCAAAAAAAGTAATTGACAGTTATATGGTCAAAAGTTTATGTTCGACTATTGAAATAATATAAATCTGTGTATGATCTCAGATGAAACTATACTGTATTGATAGAGTATATACAAAGACAGGATAATGAGAACATATGATTATATATTGGAGACTACATAATCAATATTGTAGACAATTTTGTCACAAATAATTATTGATGAAGAGCAACTCCCATATTGGCAGAAATACAATTTGAATACCGAGTAATATTTTTTTTTACTAATATTTATGAGTACGATGGTCTGATACAGAGGTATGTCGATGTTAATCTTGATGATCCAAAAAATACTAATTCAAGAAAAAACAAGATCAACTAACACTCATTTTTTTTTCAGAAGAGAACAAATAACAAAATTATCAGATGTACTATCCAATGCATCAATCGGTGATAGTGATGGCTGAAAGTTGTCGATGCTTTTTTTTTTTAAATTTGACACAATTCATAAAATTCTTCTCTATAGAATATATCTTAAATTGAGCAAGATCTGATAACTGTGATTGAGAAAATTCAATTGTGGCTTATACGAACTGGTTTATATGAAGAGTATATCAGTCAATATTTTAATTTCACTCTTAAAATAGAATGAATACCTATATGAGTACTCATATTTACATAGATAAATCGGTCTCATTATAATTGATCGAAGAAAAATCATTTCTTTTCTCAGTTGATAGATGTATGTTAGGTGTAAAAAAACAAATAATTATTTTTCTTTTCAAAAAGGATAACATAAAAATTATATCTTGTATTTTCTTTATCGATTGAAAATTTCATAGAAATTTTTATTTTTAGATGATTGAAATTTTTTAATACAATTTTGAAAAACATTTTTAAAATTTAATGTTTAAGAAAACTAATACTCAATGGATTGCATAGAGATAAAAATAGGCGAAAAAAACCTCTTTGTAAAATAAAGCTATTTTTAACTAAATCTTTTGAATTAATCTGATGTTCATCTTCTTTTTTCTTCATAATCCTATGAAGGAATTAACATTAAAAAAAAAGAACGGAAATAAGAGATTATAACTGAAATAATAAGTTCTTTTCTTTTTTATCTAACACCTGTACTTAGTTTTACTGTTATTAAATAGTTAAATATATCGCATAGACAAACGGTATTTTAAAGATATGTTTTTTTTTTTTTATGATAAAAAATTATCTATAATAAACTTGACATTTATGACTTCATTTGACTTCTTATTTATTTTTTATTTGATCCCTATTATAAAATGTAGAACTTTTATAGTCTACTAAAATTAAAAATGTAATAATAATGAAGTATTTTAGTTATTTTTTTTTGTTTTGAATTTGATTAGATTTTAAAGATTCATTGTAGTTTTTAATTAACTTAGAACAAAATTTAATGAAATAATAAAACATATTATTGAACATAAAAATCTGAAAAGAAAAAAAAAATTAGTTGACATTTACTCCGGAGATTGCTTTTGATTATTGACTGGAATTTTTATTTGTCTAATAAGAAAAATAAAACTTATCGGCTTCTCTATACTCTTAAAAAATTTAAGCACTTTAAATACGAAAAATATGTGTCGATAAAATTATTTATGGATTCTTTTTTTTTTTCAAAAAGTTTCTTAAAATATATTTTCAAGCATTTTGATGCATTCAAAACTAAACTAAAAATTTTTCTTTTTATATCACAAAAAAAGAACAAATTTTTTTTTTTTTTTTTTTGTATTCGAAGGATTCTTATTTTCTTTTTAATTATCGGTACTCATTCTCTGTTCTGTTTTACTGTAACATTCGAAAAAAAAACTCTCACAAGAAAAAAAATAGTAAGACAAAAACAAAAAAAAAAGACAATGAAAAACGATTATCGTTCACCGGGATTGCGATGAGGCATACAAACATCGCATCACACACTCAGCATATACAAAGACAATCGAATATGAAAAGAAAAATCGTTTCAGCACAGAGAGAAGAAAAACAAAGGAAACAAAAAATGAATACGTTCAATACAGAAAAAAAGAAAAAAGAAAAGAAAAAAAAATAATAATACATTCGACAATAGAAATCACAGTAGGCTTCCGTATTTGTTATTCCTTTTTTTATTCTTAAGTGACTGCACCCATCAAGTTTAACTAAAAATAGATGTGCGCGTCGAACGAAGAGTAAAAAAAAAAAAAGACACATAATTTCCTGTTCTAAAGAATCGATATATGTTTTGATGATGTACTATTGTCGCCACCAGTTATATTTCCATTTGATGTCTCAAGTCCATTTTTTCCTTGAGTAAATTTATTTATATTTGTGAGTTCATATTGATTTTTATTTGTTTTTGAATTTTTTTTAATATTTTTAATTCTTGCTTTTTGTTTATTTGAATTTGTCTTTTGCATTTCTCCACTAAATGTTGAAGGTGGTAATCCTAATCCTATAGCACTACAAGTACTTGCACGTCGTTGACGACAACAAACAATATATGGACTAAGAGTTTTTTGAAAAGCATTACGAAAATCTTTATTATGAAAAGCATATAAAAATCTAAGATGAATAAAATTAGATAAAATATTTTATTTTATTTTAACTTACGGATTGATCATTGAATTAAAATAACCAACCCAAAAAACAATATCTTCTATAATTGGCATATATATCCAAGTACAACGATTTGGTTCACATGCTGAATATCGAACAAAAAATGGAAGCCAACATATTAAAAATGCAATCATTATCGCACCTAAAGTTTTAACAGCACGACGTTCTCGTCTTAAATGTTTCATTTCACTATTTCGAGGATCATTTAAATTTCTAGGTATATCAACAGATGGTTGTCGTTCCATATGTATATCAATACTATCATGTTTGCCTTGACGACGATGATTATTATAGGAACCGTTTGTTGTTGTTGTTGCTGCCGTTAATTTATGAGAACGATGTGATCTACGTGTCATGGGTGTTGTTTCAGCAAGTATTTGATCATCACTAGAACGACGATGAGTAAAATAATAATTTTGTGAAAGACGACGACGTTGAGTAACACCATCCATCATTTGATATGCTTCTTTTTCTTTTCTATCAGCTATTCTTATTAACATAACATACATAATAACCATAATAGCACTTGGTACCCAAAATGAAAATGATGATGATACTATAGCATATACTTGATTAACAGCAAATATACAACGACCACGAACACGATTTAAACAATTTATTTTTTCTCGTTGTTCACTTGTTGTATATATACCAGTAAATATTGGTATAAATGATAATAAAGCTGATCCAAACCAACAACCAGCTATCATACCATAACGACGTCGTTCTGATGATGTACGTTCATGTTCAAATGGACGTACTATAGATAAATAACGATCTAATGCTATACAAGCTAAATGCATAATTGATGCTGTTGAAAAAAGAACATCACATGAAAACCATAAACGACACATAAACTATAAAATAAAAATTCAAATTTAAAATAATCATTTCTTATATCATCTTTAGAAATAAATATAAATATTTAATTATTTTATTTTTTTGAAAATTAATGATTTAGTGAAGCAAAAGAAAAAATAACATGCCAAGTATTACATATTTTATTTTTTTTCTCTTTTTATTAAAGGCATAACTTATAAATATAGTTAGACATGTGTTGAAATATGAGTAAAACTTCTCAGACTCTTTTCATTAAATCTATAGAAGAAATGCTTAATGAATAAAATAGAGAAAAAAAAATTGATTCGTCCATAAGTTTAGTCAAATTACACACATGATATAAAGGTCATTATAACCTTTTTATACTTCCAATTACTATTATAAGAATCATGAAAATTAAAAAGAAATTTTAGTTCTACTAGGTTTTCTTTTAATGTATTGAACTTCATGAATATGTCTAATAGCAGCATGTGAAAAATTGTTTTTTGTCTCAATATCGATATTTAAAATACATATTGGTAAGAAAATTATATAACCAGAAGTAAAAACAGCCTTTAGGCTTCATAGTAAAAAAGGAAAAAAAACGTTTATTATTGACTATTTCTTTTCAAGACGATGAAAAGAGCAACACTCAGCTTGCTTCATTGATGCACATACTTATGCATAGTAAATAAAACGACAAATATTTCATTTGTAAAACCAATTTAGCTTAAGGTCTTCATTTTTATACATTCAAGAAAAAGAAAAAAAACAAATTCAATATCAATCATCTAATCAATATTATATTCCAACTAACCAATAATAATAGTATTTAATTGTCTTACCGGTCCAAGTATCCATCTTCCTTGAATTAATTGTAATCCATAGAATGTCATTGCTAATGTACTAACACCAACATCAGCAACAGCAAGTGAAGCAAGAAAAACATTACCTGTTATACGTAATGAATGATAATGTTTAATAACATAAATAACAAGAATATTGCCCGATATAGCACAAATTGTAATTGGAACAACAAGTGCACCAGCAAGTATTCGATAAGGTAATGAAAAATAAGGCAAAGTTATATCGATTTCTTCAGCTACACAATCAGTTGTTGTATTTTGTGTTGAATTTGTAAAATTATCAGCCTGTTCAAATATTGATGTATTGTTCAATGATGAATGGACAATTTTAATTACACCACGAGTTGCATGAACACCAAGCATCAGTTTAAATTGAACGATAACAAAAACAATTAGATAACAGGCGAATGTTAACAATCGACTGATGTTAATATGAACACCGAGAAAGCAAACAATCATGTGAAATTAAAACAAAAAAAAACACGCACGACAATGAACAGGATTATAGCGACACAAATAATGTCGCAGTTGTTAAATTAAGTTTTGTTGTCTAAAAAGACGAAAAGAAAAAAGAATATCATTTAAAAACGAAGAAAAGCAAATTTACTTGATGATACATATTATAAGCTCGAGATAATCTTCATATGAATAGAAAGGGGTAAAGAAGAAGAAGAAGAAGAAGAAGAAGAAAAAACACTAAAGACAAATATCAATCGAATTTATTTATTCTCATCCGGTCCAGGAATAATAATGATAAACGTCATGCACAAACTATCAAATGAACTGCAAACGAAATGTAGTCTGAACATGTCATAACTCGAGTTTGTTTTTCTTTAACAGAATGAAACGAATAGTATTTACTTGACTGAATAGATTAAGTTATATTTTTTTCTTTTATTTTTTTTTTTTTCTTCTAAATAAACATAAAAAGGCACGTTAACAATTATAACTCATATTTGTTGAAAAACACGTTATCCACGCAAAATTTTACCAAGAAAAAAGAAGAACATAGAAATAATAGACGAATTTAATAGAAGTAATAATTGTTCGTAGAAATGCATCACCGTACAAACAATATTCCATATTGATCTTAAATTTTCTTTGTCAAAAAAAAATTTTTTTTCTTTTCTTTTTCTACTGCTCGTCTGAGCAACCACATATATACAATCTCATCGCCACATTATCGAGCTACTAACGTCAATTTGCTTTAAAAACAAATACTCTCCTATCCATCATGCACAAAATGCACTTACTTCTTTTTTTCTCTCTCTCTTTCTTTCTAACTTATTGATGCACACATTCTCCATCCATATATATATATATACATATATGTATACGTATGCATTTGCACACCTTTAATATAACATCGAAACATTGATTCGGCGATTTATAGTTGTTCTTATCAAGAATAGCCATATCTCAAATTAAACTATTTCACTCATCAAAATCACTGTCACTACCTTTTCTTTGCATATGAAACAATGGTGACATCACTAGACAGACGAATAAGATACTCACTTAAAAATTCATGTAGATGATGATGACATTAGAAAAAAAGAGAACAAAAAGTTTTAATAATATCCGCCGACGCATGTGAATTAATGGTGTATCTTCTTGATCTAGTAAAAGAATTGACTCAAATAGTCACTAGCTACAATTAATTATGAATGAGCAATCACAGTAGATAATATCATTCATGGCAAGCATGTCCATTTATAGATGTAAACATACACGCACATCCAAGCGTAGCGTTTAGAGATAGGCTTTCTTTGATATAATCAATACTAATTAGAAAGGAAAGATGAGGACAAAAAAACACCGGTATGAAATTTAAAACGTAATTTGACTGTTCTTTGCTTTCTCCTTTCTTCTTGTCTAATCAGGAACAAGTAATAATAAATAAAAACAAAATATCTAGGTAGCAAATGATTGCCATTATTATTATTATTATTATTATCATCATCATCGTCAACATAAACATGGACATTATATTATAAATAATTGGTTTGAATAAATTAGCAAAATATAATCAAAACTTACTCTGTACACTTTTAAATGAAAGAATCGAATCATATGTTATTGGAAAATATTTCAACAATCGATAAGAACGGTACATCATCGACAGTGACATTACATCAAAGAACATAAAATAGTTACTTATGAAAACAAACAGATGCCTTTTTTTTTAAATCGAAAAGAACCGAAAGAGGGTAGAGAAGAGAGAGAAAAAAAGGTAAGGTAAAAGACTATAATAGTCGAAAACAGAAAGGGTAGTTCGAAACGAAAAAGAGTGAAAATAGTGAAGATTAGTTCTCTCTGTTTCTTCCTTCTTCCTCAAACACATGAGTCTTGCGCGTCGTTGCGTTTTTCCTTTTTTTTTTGCATGCATCAATCACAACAATACGAATTATAGCGAAAGTAATAGCAGACGGACTGATAACTATCAATTGTATAATTCTGCTGATTGCTTGATTAACATCAATTTATGGCCTTAGAGCGACAGATTATCAAAATATTTAGATGGTATTACTTCTCTAAGATACATATAGATAGAAAATCATCACAGCTGTAGACAATCGAATATTATATCAAAGGCATGCATCTAATAGAATTAATATAAGTACTACTAGTCTAGTTAATAAGCAATGTACTTAAGGAATCCATCATATAGAAGAAAAAAAAAAAACCAAGAGATGATATCAAAAACAAAGACAAAAATCTTTTTATCTAGATTAATTTTAAAATCATTATAGTTTAAAGATTAATTTCTTTGACCAAAAAGAAAAGAAAGAGAATCACTGATTATTGACATAAGTAGCAATATTCGATATAATTTTTTTATGATTTCTATTTATTATACTTCTTAATCTTAACAAGGTACTATAAATAAAAAAAACAATTCTCAGAAGCAATATAAAGTATAGTAAGAAAAAGAAAAATTAAAGATAAAAATATCTGTTACCATCATCATTACTTATCTAAAAAATAAAACTCGTTACATAATTATTTGTTGTTATACAGTTACTTTTTTTTCCTCAACTCTTATTATTAATATTAATACATTATAAGAATCCTTGATGTTATTAAATAGTCACCAATCATACTTACTATAATCGCTAGACAAAATAACGGTCCTTATATTTTTCTTTCGATTTATATGAATAGAGAAAAATATTTTTTTCATCAAAAGAAAAAAAAGAAAAAAATAATTTTATTTCTTGTTTTATTACAAATATCTTACACTAGTGGTGTTATATTAGCATTAGTGTTTTATAAGAAAAAAAAAATGCTAATACACTTACGTGTTAGTATTAAAATTAAGCGTAATGTTTTGTATTAGAATTGATTAATATTAGGATGTTTGTATTAAATTAATATTTTGTTTTTTCGAATCTAATATACATATTAGCTATATCTAGGCTATGGATAGTTCAAACCGAAAAGTTTACAGTTATCGAAAAATATTGTTCTAGTGTGATGAAAATCTTCAAAAACAAATTAGAGATGCTAAATTAATTAATATCAACAGCTTAATTTCAATTCAAACGTAATACATCTATATTGTTCTTATTTCGAATTAAAATTCTTTTTTTTTTTTTTAATGATATCATATTGTAAATTCACTATAGACGAAATATAACATGCACATAGCTCATTTTTTTATGTTCATGAACAATATATAGAGCTATATAAGAAAGACTTATGTTGATAGCAATAAAATATTACATGTCTTTCTGTAGACACATCAAGATTAAGATTTCGATAAGATTATATATTTTTCAATGAATCAATATGAAAATTGTTTCTTCGATCTATACGTCTGTACTAATAGAGTACTTTTTTTTTTCTTACGTTGAATGTACATATTAAAAAAACTAATTAAAACAAGTTTAATAGGTCAACAAGTATGAATAATAAAGAATCTTATTGTACAATATTATGAGCATATTATTAATCTTCAAAGTACTCACTCATGTTTATATTAATTTTAATTATCAAATGAATCATCGAGGGATTTGTTTTAGATGTGTCAGTCATGTATAAGTCACGAGAATCGATCGTGTACGCAAACATTTTATAAGAAGTGAACAAAGAAAAAGTGCTTCTAAAAAAAAAAAATTAATGATCGATCTCATTATATACTTATTTATCTTTTGACGCACTTAGTTTTTTTTTTTTTTGTCTATAAGAATAAAAATAATGAGGTAAATAACTATCTTTCTGTTTTCTTCTCATATAACACAATTGTTCGTTTTCTCTCATCTTTTCGATTATATTTTCGATATAAATTCCTCAATGAAGATGATGAAAAAAACTAACGATAACTAAAATAATATAGAAAAATAATAGTAGAAAAAACTTCAAGTTAGGTTCTACAAAAACAACCAATAGAAAGACAAAGAGTTGCTGTTCTGATAAATAACCTTTGTAATAGAATACTAACAAATCAAACGGATCTAGTTATTTACACATTCTGTTAGTTATTGAGGCATAAAAAATTAAGATACGTGGTTCGCATATACAACCGTTATCCAGAAAACAAGATAATTAAGATTAAGATCGTCTCTTTCTACATTTGTTATGACTTTCTACATATTGCATTGAGAATGAAATATTAATATCCCATTTGTTTCTACTAATTCTGTTATGATGTGCACATAATATTACGTCGCCACTAAGCTAATCAGTTGTCACCTCTGACGTCGTCCATAATAAGTTTCTTATATATGCATATCATCATCAATCTTAGTGATCATATATAAATATAGAAACTCAATCTTGATCATAATTCAATGAGCTAGAAAAATGAAAGGGTAGCAAAAAAAAACAGAAAACATTTGATTATTTATATCTCTCTCTGATTTTATAGATTCAAATGTCCTGCCTAGTTAAAGATTGATATATGAATATATCTTACCATTCAGACCATATTGGTAACAAAGACAGTAATGGTATCGAAACATCATCTATAAATAGAGAGAAAAAGAGCATCGAAGATTAAGAACAGATATCGATAGAGTAAACATTGTTTTTTTTTCTTTTTTTTTTCCTCACATAGACACGCGCATATATAGATATACATATATATATATATATGTATACAATCTAGCGCCATCATCGGTTCTGATCGATCTTTCTGGGACAGCATACAACATCTCGTATAAAGATCTTTTCATGTATACAACTCAATAGAATCAATGCACTTGCTTGTCATTGGTTGTATATATTCTATATATGAATACGTATAAAGCTCTAACAGAAAAAAGCTGAATTATGTTGATGAAATAGAACTTTGCCGAAGGTGGCCAAACGATCGACCGACAAACATAAATAAAGTAAGAACATAGGCAAAACCAGTTAAAATAAGCAAGCTTGTTGGGTAACGCGCAGGATTTTAATCGGAAAAAGGAAATCGACGAGCGAGCGCTTACATACACGCCTCTGCATTAAGCAAAGCAAGAAAAAGAGAAAAACAGCGAAAAGCGAATGTTGATTTTGCGCTATTGCTAAGTGTGCAAGAGCAGTATTTTTACTAAATCAACATAGAAAGGCAAGCATACATGCGATGAGTCTATATTTTTACTATGATCAATGACTTGCACAGGCTGATAGACAACAAAAAATCAGTCTGGTCACCGGAGAACAAGAACACGAATGAGGCAAAACATGATAGATCAAATTCCTGTTGTATATTTGAATATGGGCACGCGTTTCTTTGTTTTGTTCAAATAAAACCAAAAAAAGGAAAAGAAAAAGTAAGAGAATGGGTTAACATTTACATCAACAACATGAACGAATAAATGATGGTGGCTAAGACAAGCGATAATTAGATTCTCTACAAGATATGATCTAGATTTAGACAATACGATGAGAATCGTACCGCCTAGAAATTATATTTCTTTTAATCGTATTGTTCGAACGACGGACACAAAAGAAATGACAGAAAGATAGCACTCGTATATTTTCGGCAAACAATCAATGACTGTTCAATAGAGCTTTTAGTCATATTCTTCAAAAAAAGCAAGAATAACAGAATATGATAAAGAATTTCATCTGTCTCTTTTTCTGGTTAAAGACAATAATATAAACTTGAATCATTGACATGAGACTGGTCATAATTTTGTTGTCTTTTTTATTCTATTTATAATTTAATTCTTAATTCTTTCAATGATTATCAACGATATAAATATAACAAAAAAAAAAAAAGCAACTTTTTAAAAATCATAAATACTAAAGTTCTTACAATATTTTTTTTTGGATAATCATTATTTTATAAATTCATCAATCAATGGATAAAAATGTGTCAACAATAACAAAGAAAAAAAAAAACAAGAGATAAGAAGAAAGCGGGAATATACGTGTCTTTTTTTTTTTTCTTCATTTAGCATTACTACTGTCTCTTCAGTCAACGTCCTTCCTTTTTGTCTGTTTCTTGTCATCTGTTTACAAGGATCCGATTACACTACTAATCTACTTTTCTCTTTATAATCTCTTTTTTCTCTCTTATTTAAGATTTTATCTTCGATTGAACATTTTCTACTGGTTCCACTCACCGGTTTACATTAGATAAGCTTGCAGACATACACCCACATATCAACTTGATGTGCAACATTATAACTAAAGAGAATCGAGGAAAAAAACCAAAGCAAAGATTAGAAAAGAAGACGGGAAATTAAATGAATCTATAATATATGCCTGAAAAAGATTATGCTCAACACCACTACGACTATTATATTACAACTGCGACGATGCAGGGTATCAAAATCTATGAGTCTCAATATCCTGTTCATGAACAATACATAAATAAAAATAGAAAATAACAAAATTTAGAGAATCCTAGAAACTTATCTTCATCCATAATTCTTTGTATTTTATAATCCAGAAGAAATGTATCAAAATCTGAGAGAGAGAGATGATTTTTATTTATTTTCTACATTCATACTATTTCAATATATAACTAACTAACAAAGTCTAAATAATATCAAAATTATTTTCTTAACGAAATAAATACTTCTATTCGTATAAACAATGCACCTATAATCTGGTTTACTAAAGTATACTTCACTATTCTCTTCTTAATAAATGACCATAAAAAAAAAAAAAAATACAATAAACCCATTTATCAGTAAACTCGTTGAATCGAAATAACGATAAAAAAGAAAAGAAAACAATACATTTTCTCTTTGAATTGAAAAAGTTTTTGTACGATTGTTATTCTAGTTTATATTTATTTTTGTTTCACAAAAAAAAAAAAGATCTTTATGATTGAACAAAATAATTACATAATAAAAATAACATAAAAAAAAATACAATGTTACTTTATATTTCCTCTATGACTATTATTATAAATTGACCAAGCACTTTAGCACTTACCTTGGCTTTTTTTTGTTCTTTTGTCTATATTTTAACAATAGTTAGTTTGCATAAAACATCCGTTTCATTTCGTCTATCCCATCAACATCTAGTCAACAACACAAAAATAACAATGAAAATAGCAACCAGAAATGATTCGCATGATTTTATGCATAACAACAACAACGAGCAACACAACAGTCTCATTTATGATATTTATATATAAAGAGAGAAAGAGAAAATGGTTTTTTTTTTCCGTCATCTTTCAAGTTAATAATCCACCCCTGAAGATTTTGTTTTTTCTTTCGCCTATATTATACATTATCATACAATGTTGTAAAGCATTGATATGATGATGATTCGTATAATTGTTAATATATTATTTTGAAATATATTCAAATTAGAATTATCAATCTTTATTTTCATTCATTTTATCTATTTTAAATAAATGGTAAAATATAGAACAAATATTTATATGTAATTATGATAATCATATATTACATTTAAATAAATGGCAACATTATTTATCGATCTGTCTCGAGAAAAAAAAACTGTATGTCATATATTATATTATATGTGACTGTGTAATAAAATATAACTTAAATTGTGAAGGCTAATTAAATAAGAAGTTAAAAAAAAAAAAGATAAATAGCAAAAAAAAAGACAATAAACTTCCATTCTATATATATTGTTAAAGTCAATTACTATCGTAAAACTTTAAAAACAAAAAGTCAATGAGAATTGTTTCAAATATATAAAATAAATCTATGATATCTTTTTGTATTATAACAATAAAAAGTTCAAATATAATATATTATCTTATATTTAAAAGAATTCTACAAGACTGAATAGAAAAATTATTCTATAATACAATATTAATAATTTTTTTTTTCTCATCAAAATCTTGATAATGAACTTATTTATTGAAACTATTTTAAAAATAGTGATGAAATTAGAAATTAACAATAAGATATACAAGTCTATATGCACGAATGCTTTTCAATTGATTAGCATTAACTATTCGATAATAATATTTGTCTAGTTTTCTCAAATGACAATCGATACACATTATTCTCCCTAGGAATCGTTTCTGTGTCATCGAACAATTGTGAAAAGACTAACAACAAAAGATGTACGTCAACATTCTACTAGGAAGAATATAGAGAAAAACTATATAACAGAAAATATGATAAAATTTATAAGAAATTTCATATATAGTAAGAATTACATTGTCGAATAATATGTTCAATGAGAAAAATTTTCAAAATTAATATTATTATTTAATTTGCAATCTACTATCTCATTTTATTGTTTCAATCGTTGATATTTAGATTACTATATCGAATCAATGAAATTCTTTATTGCAAGAAGTAAAAACAATGGTAAAATAACAGAGTAATAATATAAAAGACAAAAAAAAAAACAAAAAAAGAAAATAATATCCGTTCAAAACCATAGATGTACAAGTACTCCAACAAAGATGATATCGGTGAAATACATTTTTACTCGACCATTCCATTGTTCTTTCCAATTAACAGATGAATTAACATCTTTTTCTAATTGTAATTTCAAATAAATAATTGAATGAAACTTTTGAATAATTTCATTCAAATTTATTAATAAATATTCATCGGTCATACGTTGATTGTATATATGAATATGAAGAAAACGTAAATTAGGAAATCGATTTAAAAATAATGGAATTTGATTAATATCGTTTGCAGGAATATCAATTAAAGATAATTCACTTATTCGATTATATTGATAAACACTATTAAAAACAAAAAAAGAAAAATTAGTTTCAAAAAAATTTAAAAAAAAAAACTGTTTTTTTTTTAATTGTTGTCTTACTTACTCTGATGATTTATTTCGATCATCAATAGCAAAATAAGGTATAAATAATGTATTTATTAAAGGTAATAATTCAAGTAGTTTAGATAAATTTACATTTCGTTCTTTTTCAATTTTTAATGTATGTAATGATGGAATATGAATTGGATTAATTATCGAAAAATTCATATTAAATTGAATAAGACGTAATTCTTGAAGAGAAGGAAAATGTTTTAACATAAAATAAAATGTTGAATAATTAAATTGATATGATCCATTATTTGTTTGATCAATTAATAAATTTGATGTATAATTAATAGGAAAATTTTTAAATATTTCATGATTATTTATTGATATATCAAATAATTCTTTATTTTTATATGGAATTGAATAAAATATAATACTATCTCTCAATGAATATTTAAAATAAGAAAAAAACCATTTTTTTTCAAGAAAATATTTAGATTTAAATGAATTTATTTTATAATTTTCTTCTTCAATTGAAAAACATCCAGTTATTCGAATAAATAAATCAAATTGATTTAATAATAAATATGATGATAATAAATTTTCCCATCGTTGACCATCAATGAATTGTGTTAATTCACTATTATGATTTAAACAATGTCGTAATATAAAACAAAAACTATAAGTTGTTTCACTATTCAAAATTCTATATAATACTTGTTCAAGATGTTCAAATTGAAATGTTAATATTGAATCAATAGTTAAATGAAAACTTTTTAAATTATTTAAAAATGATTTTCTATTATTATTTAAACGCATTTCATCAAGCATTTTAACTAAAGTTCGATCACCACTTGTCCACCAACCAATACGTATTGAAAGATTTTCAACATTTGGAATACGTTGTATAAGAATAAGTAAATCTGTAACAAGTGTAACATTTAATGTTAAATCAATTAATGAATTTAACATAATTGTATTTGATAAACGTGAAAGAACAAGTCCAGTAGGCATTTCAATTGAAAGTTTAATTAATGTTGATATTGAAAGAACAGAATGAACAATTAATTGTGTCCATTTTTGAAAATCTTCATCACGTATACTATCAATTGTAATTGAAAGTGATATTAAATTTGATAAAGATGAAAGAAATTTTTCAACAAAATTAATTAATTCATTTAAACGAGGTGATTCAATAAGAATTTTATCAATATAATTAAAATAATTACGATAAATTTTATCATTCATTAATCTATTAAATAATTCTATCTGACCAGGAGTTCGTGCATTTCCTAATTTCATAAAATATAATTGTTCATCTTGACTTATTATAGGTAAAATAATATTAATATAATTCATAAATTGTTCATATGATAAATAAGTTAAATCAATATATCGTTTAAATGGAATTAATAAATGATTAAAACGAATATTAAGATTAATAAAAGAATAAAGTGCATCAAATGGACTTAAATATTCAAATATTTTACATAAAATTTCATCGGGAAAATCCGAAAAATGTCTCATGTTGATCATCCAAAAGAAGATTGATCTGTATTTGAAGAAGAAAAAAAAACCGTGCAGTAGAAAAACATTTACAATTCATTCAATCGCAACAATTTGTTCGACATAGATGGCGTTAAATACTAGAGCGGGTTTTTTTTGCTAATCTAAAAACTAATATGTTTTATTGAATATTATTTAATTTTTTATTTTCATAATTTTAAAATATATTCAATTTGATATTTTCTTTAAAAAAATTTCATTTAAATAAATCAATAATCTTCTATTAGTTGATTTATTTTCTTTCGTACGAAACGAATATAACCGTTACAAAGCCATGTTTCCAATACTAAATATACAGAATATCTGCTGCTTCTAAAATACACATCATTTTACATGATGATCAGAGAAAAAAAAGAGTGTACTATATACATTTTGAATACTAGATCCTTAAACTTTGTATGTAATATTATACTGAAGCTTATGTTTGTTACATAAACTATGGTTTATTAGAGATGAAATCAGTTCGGTTCCAAAAAAGTTACGGATCTATTCTATCTCTGATGTTTATCTTCCTGTAAATGCATTAGAGGATAAGATCATCACGTGTGTTTGCTATTTTTGAGTTTGCTAAGTATAAATTTATATTTCTCATTAAAGAAAAACATAATTTTCTTGTCTTTTTTTTAAATTGTGAAGAACTTAGTTCTTATATAGATTGCTCGTATAAGCAACGTTGTGTACACAAATATTTTATTTTAGATTTCCATTTTGAAATACTGTTTTGAAATTTCACAAAAAAAAATCATCATGCAAAAATTAACAACTGGCGCTTTAATGGTATATTCCATTTGATTATTTGCATTATCATATTTTTATTTCTTCTAGCGTTTTGCTAAGAATAGTAGTAGTGGTGAACAGCCTATTTTACAAGTGCTGGTAAAATATTATCGACGAAAAATATAAATTTTTTTTTTTTTTCTTGTAAAAATTCTATTTCAGAATATTAAATTAATGGATTCAAAACCAGTGAGTGAATCTTCAATGACAGCTAGTCAACATAAAAAAACTCAACGTTATCGACTTATTCTTTCTGATGGCAAACATTTTTTACCTTGTAAAATAAACATAGATGATTACTAAAAAAAAAAACAAAAAAAGAAATTTAACATTTATTTTAAAAATTTTTCAGCTTGTGTTTTAACTGTACAATTAAATGATTTAGTAACAAATGGTCAATTACAAGAATATTCTATTATTCGACTTGATCGTTATTTACGTAGTGATCTTAAAGGACAAACAGCAAAGTATTTCTAGAGAAAAATAAATTATAAGAAATAAATTTTTTTCATTCTAATAGAATGATTTTACAAATTCTTCAAATAACTATTTTGGATATAGCTACACATAGAATTGGAAATCCTATTTCATTATTGACAGCTGATCTAAATGAAGATAATACTTTAACAACATCAACAACTAAAGATGTTCTACAACCAAAAGTTACTAGTAAATATCAATTATATTCAAAGTTACTTTTTTCTTTAACTAGAATCTGTTGGATTCAAAATTTTCAAACATGGCTAATTCGACGAGTTCCATCCTCAATAAATAATGACATATTATCTATCGTTTAGATTCGATTTTCAAACATCCGATAGCTCCAATAAACAAAGAATTGCCTGTACTTCCACCTCCATCATCATCAACAATAACGATAACAAATATTGATTCAATTAAAAATAATCGTTTATTTAAAATTGAAACACTTAATCCTTTTCAAAATAGGTAAAATAAAATATTTGATTAGTATTTTCAAAAAAACTAAACATAAAAATATTTTCATAGATGGACAATTCGAGTTCGTGTTGCAAATAAAACACCAATTCGTACATATTTAAATGGTGATGGTCGTTTATTTAATTGTAATTTTATTGATGAAACAAGTGAAATACGTGCAACTGGTTTTGGTGATGATTGTGATCGACTTGAACCAATTCTTATTGTTGGCAATGTTAGATTTTTTTCTTTTTCTTTAAATTCAATTCAAGAAAAAACAAAATAACTTCTAATTTTTAGATTTATTACATTACACAAGCTCAAATCAAATATGCTAATAAACAATTTAATACTTTTAATAATGATTTTGAAATGACATTTAATAATGAAACAATTATTGAACGATGTTTAGATAATATATCAAGTATTCCAATGCAACGTTTACATTTTATACCAATTAATCAAATACAAAATATAGAAACGAATTCATTTATTGGTTTGTCAAAAAACAAAAAAATCTTTCTGATACTCTTAATCCTCTTGTTTTTTTTTTTAAATTTTAAGATGTTATTGGTATAGTAATGAGTATCAATGATATTATTCATGGAAAAAGTAAACAAAATAAAGATTATACAAAACGTGATATTCTTATTCTTGATCGAACTGGTCAAATAACTGTTACACTATGGTATCGAATAGTATGTCAAAAATTCAAACATAAAAAAAACTTTCGATTGAAAATGTTTGTTTTTTATTTTCAGGCTGAAAATTTTCAATCATCAACTATTCGAGCTGTAATTATGTTAAAAGGTGTTTGTGTAAAAGATTTCAATGGAGGTATTTATAAATATAATTATACAAATCAAAACAAAAAAAAAATTCTTTATTTAAAGAACGAACATTATCTGTACTAGCTAGTACACAATTACAAATTGATCCTGATTTATCAATAGCTCATGAACTTCGTAAATGGTATCTTGAAGAAGGAATGAATATTGATATGATAGATCTTACTATTCAATCAAATAAACATGAAAATAGTAAAAGAAAAACAAGAAAAAAAAATTTTTGTTTAGTTATTTTTTTTTTTGTTCATTCTAATTAAATTAGTTCCATGGAAAACATTTAGTCAAGTAGCTGAATATGAATTAAATATGTCATCAATTGTTAATAGTGAAATATTTCGAATTAAAGCTGTATGTACATTTGTACGACATGATCCTGTTTATAAAGTAAAATAATAATATTTTATATATTGAAAAAATAAAAAAAAAAAACTCTTATTTTTATAGGCTTGTACTCGTTTTGATTGTAAAAAGAAATTACAAGATAATAATGATGGAACATATTATTGTTCAAAATGTGATTTAAATTATGAAGATTTTAAATTACTTTATATGACGAGTGTATGTTATAGGTTTTTATTTTAAGAGAATATTCTACATATATATTTATTTATTAGATTCTTTTATCAGATTCAACTGGTTATCAATGGGTTAGTTTTTTTGAAAAAGAAAGTGAAATATTATTTGGTTGTCCATCGGAACAATTTCCCTATGGAAAATCTAAAGATGATGAAGATAAAGCTTATCAAAAATTAATGAGTATATGTGGACAAGAAAAAATGTTTCTTATTCGTGTTAAATTAAATCATTATAATGTAAGTTTAATTTGAAAAAAAAAAATAAATTTGAAAAATAATCTTATTTAGAATCATGATCGACTTCAATTTACATGTGTAGGTATTGAATCAATTGATGCTCGTCTTATGTGTCGTTTATATCTTGAAGATATTGGTAGAATGTCATGTATTTTATTAGACTAGATATTTTCTTTTTTTTTTTTGTAATAAATTATGTTTCTTATTAGATAGATATTCATGTTTTGTGTGTGTGTGTGTGTGTGTGTGTTTCTTTAATAACAATAACAACAACTGTTGCTCATTAATGAAATTTGATATTGAGTAAAAAATTTTTTTTTAATAACAAATTGTATTTGCGTCTTGTCTAACGCATACCATTCGTACGTTTGCTGGTAAATATGTCCTTCGTGGACGATGAGTATAGACTATATGATCATCATAATCAGATTCATCATCACTCATAGGTTTTATATCAACTAAACGTGGCGAACGAATACGTATCGATGGTTCTCGATGTTTAATTGGTTCATTTATCGGAATTGATCGTGGTGGTGGTGGTGGTGGAGTTTCAACATTCCATACTTCATAAATATTTGGTTGCATTGGTCGTAATTGTAATTGAACACGATAACGAGGACTAAAATACTCACTATCAGATGAATTTGTTACAAATATTTTTTGTCTTTGTATATCTATTTTATCATGATTATCTAAAGATACAAGTGAACATTGAACTTGAGCATCTCGTTGTAATGAATGACGAGCAATAGATAGTTCTTGTTGATTTACTAAAAGAGATTCTATTGAATGAATCGAACAAAAAAAAAAAAAAATGAAAAATTTACGTTGATTAACATGTAAATATTCTGGATGTATAACATTAGGAGTAGAACTATGTGTTGATATTTGTTGTTGATTATTATTCATATGAAAATTTTTAAATGGTACACGAAGACTAAACATTCCTGTACGACAATTTGGATATTGTATTTGATATAAAGCTGGTGGAAATGGAGAAGATCTACTAATATTATTTTTTGTATTTAGTTTAACATCTTGTTTTGTTGTCATGATATTAAACAAAAGAATGATTGAAAAATTTTATCAATAAAATTCCTGCCGAGTTTGAAGTGACAAGAAAAAAAAAATAATGACTTTTCTTTTTTCTTTTTTTTTTTTTTGTTTTATTAAACGGTCTGAGCGCGAACGCAGAGACGCTGCTAACAAATTGACCTCTCTCTTCGCCCCGATGTGGAGCGAAAGCAGGATTTAGTTTATGGCGAAGTGCAATGCCAAAACCTCGTCCTGGATGTTCAGTATTATTGATCACTGAGACGATCAGAGGAAAGTAAGTATGAGTCTGTTGTATTCTTTTTACTTGATTTATATACGTTGTTAAACAGCAAAACACGGCGATGAATGAATACAAGACACATAAGAAAAGAAAGAAGAAAATTTTATGATGACTCATTCTATGTACAGAACGTAAATGAATCAATGGATTCGAGAAAAACGGAATAAATTCTTTTCTTTTTTTTTTTTGTGTATAATAACTGATTCAAAATGAAAAACAATGTTAGAACAATCAATTTTATTTATTTCGAGAGAATTTTTCATAGAATAAAAAAAACTTTTGTTTTTATTTTATTTTGAATAAAAATGCTTGAAAATATTCATTCGTAGTTGGAGATCGAATAATGAGAAAAAAAAATATTACGACATTTTTTTTTCTGCCTAAAGAAAAGAAAAAGAATGTGATTAAATAAAAGAAAAAAAGAGTAATTATCCGCTGGCAATATGATCATGAAGAATTTTTACTATCGATGAATATAAAAAAAAAAATCAAATTGTCGCTATTGTTCGTTCTCTCTCTCTTGTTATGTTGATGTCGCTATTTGCATGTTGATCAATTCGTTAAAAATGGCATCATTTCAACCAATTATAATCTTCTTTTGTATTTGACTAGACTAATTTTTTTTGGTTTGCTTCAGAATTTCAAACAAAAAAAACACATATTTCATATTTGAAATATTCTTTCGTTTTTAGATGTCGACTTCAAAAAATAAAATTATATCATCTCCCGGAAAACATTCACATCCATCAAATTCAATACCAATATCATTAACAACAAATCAAATTGAACAACATCATCAATCACGTCATACAATAAATTGTTTTGATTATCCATCGTCATTATTTTCAACAATAAATCAATTTCGTTTATCAGATTTATTTACTGATGTAACTATATATGTTGATGGTGTTCCATTTGCTTGTCATCGTTTAATATTAGCTGCTGCATCACCATATTTTCGTGCGATGTTTTCATATAATTTTCGTGAATCAACAGAAGGCAATGTTCGTATACAAGATATAACACCATGGACAATGAAACGTATACTTGAATTTATTTATACAGGTCATACAGATATAACATATGATAATTTATTTGAAATGTTTAATGCAAGTGTTATGTTAGCAATAAAAGAATTAACTGATTTACTTATTAAATTTCTTTATTTACAAATGAATATATATAATTGTATACAAATTGAACAATTAGCAACATTATATTCATTAGAAAATTTACGTCGTACAACATTACAATATATAGTTGATCATTTTATGTGTTTATATGAAAAAAATTTATTTGTTCATTTAAATGAACATACATTAATGGAAGTTTTATCTGATGATAATTTAGATATACCTAAAGAAGAATATGTTTTTTTAACAATTGTACAATGGGTTAATTATCGTCCAATTGAACGTGAACAATATTTTCAAAGTTTATTTAAATTTATACGTTTAAATTCAATAAGTGATAGTGATTTTGTTACAAATTCAATGCGTAATGAAAAATTAGTACAAAAATATACAACTTGTTTACGTACATTAAAAGATTTTTATTCAAATAATTTTATTCCAGATTTACTTGGTCCAATTAGGTATTTCATTATTATCGTTTCTTTTTTCTTTCTCTCTATATATAATACGTGCGTTGTTTTTGTTTTTTTTTATTGTTCAGACCAAGTACTCAGATCAGATATCATTTAATTGTGATTGAATTACCTTCGAGTGATGATGAAAATGATGATGATGAACAAGATCAAAATGAACAATCAACAAATACAAAAGAACCTGATGAATCAATTGTAGCATTTTATCAAAACTTTTCTACTCAATTACAAATTAATGATACAGCAACAACGACAACAACAACAACAACAAATCATGTCTTAAATCAAAAGTATATTGATTTAAGAAAAAAAAAGAAAAACAAGAGATTTTCTATTTAGTTGAATAATAGCCTTAGAACTAAATCGTTTACGAATGAATGAATATGAAAGATTCTTTAGACAAAAACAATAAGAAAAATCGTTTTAAGTTTCAAGGTTAAAAAACTTATGTTTCTTTGTACTTATGATATATTAAACTGTAAATACTGAAAAACTTCCGAGAGAATGTTTAAATGTAATATAAAAGAAAAAGTATATATATATTATTCTAAAAAAGTGAAGAAATTTAATTAAAAATATAAAAAATGATATTTTATTGTATAAATATTTCAAAAGTTGTTTACTATAGAAAAATTTAATTTATTAGAATAAGAATTTAAATTACAAGTTTTTATTAATAATAAATAGTACAGACAAAAAAACAGTTATAATAAAATTATTTTTGTTTATTTTTCTAAGCATTTTATTATTGTATCAATTGAGAAATCTTTCATTGTGTATATACATAGTCTTTTAAATGAATAGAAAGAAATCATAAAGAATAAATTCATTTAAAAAAATTGTCGAGTGTATTCAAATATGTAGTGTACGTTTTAATCTTATAGTTCACAATTTTTGAAGATAGGATTTAATCAACTTTGATCAAAGAAAATTTTTTCTGTCTATTGTTAATTTGATATGAAAATCTTATCAGAAGTTTCAATTCATCATTCTTCATAAATTATGATTTATAAGTTTTTATAGTAGTTTAATAAGAGGCTATACAGAATTTTGTTACTTGTAAAAACAAAACTTTACTCTATCAAAGTGTAATTTAAAAAATTAGCGAATTCATATATTAGTTAAAATAAAATTATGATAATATTTTTTTTCTTATAATCTTATAATGGATAATGGAAAAATAATTATTCCTTTTTGTAGTCTGTTTTTTTAGAAGCGCATAGAAATTTGAAAACATTGAGTTAGAATCAGAATTTTGTGTTTATTTTGAATATGGATTCAAAATTTTTCTAGAACTTTTATTTTAGGAGTTATGAGCCGAGTTTTCTTTTTGTAGGAACGTAATGTAAGCTAAAAAAATGAATGAACATTTTGTCTAAGTACTTTTCAATCACTCGTTTGAATAGAACATTTTCTATTGATTTAGTATACAATGCGGAAATCAGATAATAATTAATAATTTCCTGTAGAAAAAAATATATTAGTCTATTATATAAACTACGCTATTTGTTATGTGTATAATTTCAATGATTTCTTTTCTTTTTTTATTTAAAGTCATCTTGATTCAAATCATTGTGATTATTCTTTAAATTTTCATCATCATCATAATCGTTCTCCATCACCTGACTGTCATTTATCATCTTCACATTGTCTTTTACATGCTTATGATTTTTTTCGACAACGTTGGCGTTTTCTTGGTGGTTTACCAGAACTTTTTTCTCATGTATCATGTGTATCAACAAATACAACATTGTATTTGTTTGGTGGACAATTACGTTCTGGTGAATTAAGTGATCATATATGGATGTTTTCATTATCAACACTTAAATGGCAAATGTCTTCTATATGTTTACCATATCCACGTGGTCAACATACATGTGTTATTTTTCAAAATTTTGTTTTATTATTTTTTGGTATTACAAATTCATCATCATCATCATCATCAACATCAAGTCCATGTCGTTCAGTTGATATGTTTGATTTAATAACTGAAACATGGACATGTCTTGGTGAAAGTGTGCCTTCATATCAATGTGAACCAATTGTAGCAACAGGACAATGGTTATTATTATCAAATAAAAATGATACACAAATGTTACATACATATAAATTGAGAATGCAACATTCGGATGAATTTACTAATGGACAAACTATTAAAATGAATACATCTAATGATGAATTAGCATCATCAATTTCAACAACAGGAAAAGATAAAACACAACTTTCAAGAGTAAGTTAGAAAATTTTTTTTTCATCAAAATGATTATTATTTTCTTGATCAGATTCTGTTAGACAAAAAAACTTCATTGAATCGTTGTTCTAAGAATGTAACAATAATTCTAAGTTACTAATATCTAATAGGCATACAATTGCGAATATGATCAACATACATTCTATGGATTTATGATGATGAAGAGTTTTTCAAGTCATTAATTATCCCTATCGTAAGACATGAAAATATTGCAAATAAACATTTTCATCGATTTTTCTGTTTTTTTTTTGTCAATGATAAAACTTGAAGTTGTATATCAATCTAAAATTAGTAGATCGGTCATCGTAACTTTTTTATCTTTATGAAATAGATGGCAAGAGTTGCTTATGAAGATTTATTATTTATATTCAAGTTATAGTATATGACACTGTCTAATAGATTCTAAATGTAAACTTCGATTTCAAAGAACAAATCTTTATCTTCATATTTATTCAAATAATTATAAAAATTATTTATATATAAATATTTTTTTTTTTTCATAGACTCCATCGATAGATAACGCTATTGTAAACGATCCATGTTTAACATCAGCTGGTTATTATATGTTACCACGCAATAATAATATAGGTCGATTTTCACTTGTAACACATGATGATGATCTTTATCTTGTTTATTGGCAATCAAAACAAATCTATCGTTTTAATTTAGTACGTAATGAAATCTTATTAAAACAATCAATGCTATATTCATATATAAATTATTGTCAATGTGTACTTGTTGATCGACGTCTTATTGTTAGTGGTTTAGTATGTTTATCAAATTTAACTGATACAGAAAAAGAATCTTTATTAATAACACAAGATAAAAAATCTTTAAATAAAGATTATTATTGGATTATACAAATATATAATATTGATGATGATCGATGGTCTATATTACATAATCAACAAATTCAACGAAAACATTTATTACTTGTTGCTAAATTATCTTAATTAAATGTCATGAGAATGATATATACACCAATAATAGCAACAATAAAATAAAATAATAATAATCATAAGTGTGCCTAACTTTAATAAGTTTTTGCATGATCACAGTGAAATTCTTCTTGCTACTATTTTTTTTTTTTTTGGTTTTTGTTTTTTGTTTTTTTCTTGTCTAGTCTTATAATTTCACACATTGATGTATGATGTTTTTGATCTCTGATAATTTATATATTTTGTCATTTCTTTTTGGAAAAAAAAAATAATAAAACATAAAACAAAACCACAATTCAGAAAACAAAACCCAACAAAGATAAATCAAGTTTACCTTTTTTTTTTTTTGCTTCTCATTTTTTTTAATGATTGCTCAACAAATATAATTGTACATTATTTTATTTGTCATACAATCTCTTTCTCTTACACTCCAATTTCTGTTTTTCGTGTTTTTTCTTTTGTGTGACCTGGTTTGTTTGTTTGTTTGTTTGTTTGTTTTTCTATGAAACAATATTTCTAATGTATATAAAACTCATTTCAGACAAAAAAAAAACAAATCATTTGTCTTTGATTTTTATTTTCAACTTCTTTCTTTTTTTTTTTGCTTTAGATGATTAGTCGTTATATATTTGTTTGTTTGTATTTTATTTCTTTTTTTTTTATCAATCGTGTATATGATTTATATCAATATTATTTTCATTTATCAACACATAATTTATTTTCTCAACAAATTGTATCTATTAATCAATTAAATATTAAACAATTACAACATATTCTTAATCTACGGGGTTTAGCATATGTAAATATTAATGAAAAATATGATTTAATTAAAATGGTTGAACAGACAGGTGAATAATATTATCAGGGAGATGAAGAAGAGAATAATTCATTGATGATTAGAAAAATTTTGAAATAGTTTGAATTTCTTTGTACCTATTAGTGTGATGCTAATGTTTGAAAGTACTTTACTGTCATATAGGTACTAACATTAGCAAGCTGTAGTTATTTATTGACGAAAGATAATGTTTGAGTCAATATTGCTTTTTTCCAGCTGATGAAAGAATCGTGTCATATGTTATCTTTGTTTTTTCATTTGTAATCAGTGCGTGCCGAGGCAAACGATTGTTTTTTTTTCTGTATGTTATACTATGGATATCGATATAGTTGACACGTTCTTCAAACTTATTATGATCTTTAGATGATATTCGTTTTTCTTTTGGTAATTATGAATGCCTAGAAACATTGATAAGCTAGTAGTATATCATTTTAATGGAAAAACTGGCAATGCCAAACATTTAATAATCAAATTTATGTAAATAATGAATTTGATTATAAAGACAGACTTAATTTATCTTCATCATTTTTATTTTCAAAAAAAACGACTGTTTATATAACATACAATTTAAAGTTGTTTGCAATGTTATGAACACTATCTTCTTTTATCATGTTACATCATATCAATTCAAATCTTCGTTGTTGAGTAAAACAAAACAAAAAAAAAGAAGAATGTTCATAGGATATAAACAGTCTATAGAAGTATTCTCTATCAAATACATAACATTTTTCAAGTCAAATAAATCGCGCAAAGTTGTTGTCAATTTGAATGTTTGATCGTTTACAATGTATATGAACTTCTCGGCCGTTTGTCTTTATAACAAAAAAAAAAACAAAATATCGAGAAATAAATTTTATTATTAAATATTTTCGATTTATTTATAGGTTCTGTTCGAAAAATTGAATTATTTGAACCTATTGAAGATTATACAAAACGTCAAACAATAGTATTTTCATCATATAAACAATTACTTGATTTTGTTGATGATTGTAAAGATACAATCTGGTAAAAAATTAATTATTGATTGTCTTGAATATTTATTTGTTTTTTTCTATTGAAAATTAGGTTTATTCATCTTTTACCTAATGAAAAACTTCGTCAATCATTAATTTATCTTTCTACTGATAAATGGCAAATAATTGAACGTCGTTTATCATTATTTAATATTCAAACAGGAATAGTTAATTGTTCAAATAATGAATATTCTAATTTATGTCGAACATTATATACTGAACGATTTATTTTACTTATTCCAACAATAAATCGACGTTCAATTAATATTTATTCATATAATATTGATTCAATAGTACATTATAATTATCAATATATATTAAAATGGTTAAGTAAAACATTAGAAAATCATATAAATAAAAATTTTAATTGGTATGAATTACCAATAAAAAATCGATCAATATTAGAATTTCAAATAAATAAAAATTCATATTCATCAATAATACCAATTTATTATTTTACATTATTATATCATTATGGTTCTATTATTAATTTTCATATAAATTTTCAAGAAAATAAAACTTTTCAAATAAAATATTTATTTCAAAATTCAACAATAAATACATATATTTATAATAATAATAAAAATAATTCATATAATAATTATTATGAATTATATTCATATCGTTCATTAAATATATTTCTATCATATTTAACAATAAATATTCAAACATTAATGTATATTTATTTTATTATATTAAATATTTATTTTCTTTATGATATTTATTTAGTACAATCATTTTTTTTATTATTTAAAAAAATTTTAATAATTAATATTATATCTGGATTTTTATGGTTATTATGTTTAAATTATATATCAACAAATACAATTGATTATATATTACAAATAATATCATTTTATTTAATAAAATTTTCACAATATTCAAAAATTTTAATGTTTATTAGAAATGATTTATTTATTTATTCAATTGTATCAAAATGGATTTTATATTCAAATATGATTATATTACATATTGGATTAGGTCTATGTTTTAGATGGTATTTAAAAGAAAGATTTGGATCAATAACATATGATGTAAGTTTAATAATTAAATGAATACACATCTGATTTTATATTTTGAAAATATCAATCGTATTTCGAAATATTTTTTATTTTATATTATTTCAATGTATAAAACTTAAAAATTGGTACATAAGAAACATAATGAATTATATAGAAAAATTCATATATACTGTTTATCTTTTAATAAATGTTCTATATTCACAACATTAGTTAATTAATCATTGATTACTATGAAAGAATATATATATATAGACAGATACTGATAAATATCGAAAATGTTATTCATTGAATAAGTTTCAAATTCAAAATCGATTATGAGATTTTGTCTAATAGAAGATAATTGCAGTTCAATAGTGTTAATATTCAAAAGTTAATCTTAAGAATAGAATTACAAAAATTTTTTATTAAAATAGCATGAAATGATCCGAAGTTGCCAGCATTGGAGACAAGTCGATGACTCATGAGGCTTTTTGCTAAAGTTAACTGAATTTCAGGGTGAGGTTCGAACATTTGTTTTGGGAATCGAAGTGCAAAAAAAAACGCTGAAAGTTCACTGCAGAAAAACGAAAATTTTTTCAAGATTAGGGAGTTACTTTCTCCAGACTCTTTTACATGAATCCATAACTCAAATAAAAAAAATGAAAGAATTATTCTTATACATTTTTAATGAATTTCTCATTAGACTAATCTCTTGTTGCAAATTTCAGTATTGTTTTTCTTCTTGGTCAAAAGTAAATTCCTATTGAATAAACTCTTTATATGACCGAATGTGCGTGTCCTTATCTAGACTATTTATTGGCATATCCAGATTTTACTTCTCATTTTATATGGACTTTAGCCTTTGCTAGCATATGTCAAGCAGTAAAGAAAGAGGCGAAGTTCATCATTCACTGTTGCTACAACTTTATATGATAGATTTCGAAGATTTTTGGTTCATTTTTTAAAGAATATATTATTAACGATGCTTTTTTTTTTCTTTCTATATATCGAACATATCTTATTGCATAATTTTACTGTTGAATTAAAAAGAATTATGTTTCATTTTAGATACCAAATGGTATTATAATGATCGATCAAACACATGCATTATGTTCAAAAGTTTGGCAATTTGTTTTATGTATTTTATTTTCAGATCAAGAATCAAATGAACATACTGATAATACTTTAATACATTATTTTTCTCAGGATAGTCTTTGGTTAAATCAATATTCATTATTAACAATAAATTCAAATGTAAATATATTAAATAATCGAATAATTGCTTTTAAAAATCTTCCTATATGGCGTTTTACAATTCGACGACGAAAAACAATACATGGTACAAGTGAATATTATTCTGATATTGAATTAGAACAATCTAATAATATAAATGAATATGATTCAACATTAAAAAAATCTTTTATACATCGACGTATAACAAATATTGTTTCAATATCTCAACAAGATTATTTTTATACAAGTGAAACTGATGAAAATAATAATTCATTAAATTCATCTCAAAATGAAATGAATATAAGTGAAATTTATCAATGTTCAATATGTCTTGAAAAATATTTTAATAATGTTTACATATGTACATTACCATGTCTTCATCATTTTCATCGTAGATGTTTATTTAATTGGTTATGTAATAGTGAATATAATACATGTCCACTTTGTCGTTCACCGGTGATGGTTGAATAAATATTGAACTCCTTTTTTTTTTTCTTTTGGATACTTGTAAAAACTACAGACATTACCAAAATTTGTAATTAGAAAACATAGAGTTTGAAATGAATATCATACAAACATCTATGGTGTTACTTTGATTTTTAATTATACAAGGTAATTATTATTATCTTTTACAATTTAAATCAAAGTAACTATGAGTGTCCGCAGTTTGTTTTTGTGCGTACTCTAAAATTTATCTTTGACTACATTGATATTTAATTGTAAAAAAATCTTGTATAAGTAAATATGAATGTTCGCAGTTTTTACAAGTATCATTCTTTTCTTTTATTTCTGTGATAAATATTTTGTATAATTTTTCTTTTGGGACATTAATAATCTTGATATTCAATTTTTTTTAGATGTGTTTGTGAATAATAAAATATGTGGGCTCATATTAAAAATCTTAAATATTATATTGGAATAATTATTGAAGTCATTCATACTATTATACAAGCTATTAGTCATTATATTTTTTCAACAACAGAAAAAAATATTCGAAATGAAATTGTACTTATAACAGGATCTGGAAATGGTCTAGGTAAAAATAAATATTATTTAAATTCTTTGGTCTTTTTTTTTTTTTTTTTTTTTGTGTTTTTAATTGATCAATTATTTTATTATTTAGGTCAACAAATGGCACTTTTATTTGCTAAACGAGGTGCTATTGTTGTTTTATGTGATATTGATGAAAATGGAAATGCACAAACAGCTGAATTAATAGCAAAAGAATTAGCATTAACACCTAATAATGAAAATCGTGTATTTACATATAAATGTGATATTGGAAATCGAGATGAAGTACATCAACTTTTAGAAAATATTGAGAGAGATGTTGGTGATATAACAATGTTAATTAATAATGGTTTGTGCGTTTATTAATAATTGAAATATTTGTATGAATATACTTATTTGTTTTTATTTTAAAGCGGCTGTTTTATCATCCAAATCTATTTTGGAGATGACTGAAGAAGAATATTCACGATGCTTAAATGTTAATCTATTTGCAGCATATTGGGTATATAGCTGTCTTTAGTTTAGATAGATAGAATATTTTGTAATCATAAGAAGTTTTTCTTTTGCATAAAGATAAACAATAATTTCTTATATTTGATATAATTATAGAACTATATTAGACAAATATCTATTTTCCTTTGACATGGCTTAGGGTTTTTTTTTGTTCTACCTATCTGAATGATAATTATTGAATAATGAAAAATACTTAAGATGTATATATATATATTTTTTTTAGTTAATTCGTCAAATTCTTCCATCAATGATGACACATAATCACGGACATATAGTAACAATACTTGGTACAACAGCTGTATTTGGTCTGGGAAATTTTTCAGATATATGTACAGCTAAATTTGGTCTTGTTGGTCTTATGGAAAGTGTTGATCATGAATTAACATTAGGTAAATAGAAATTTCTTTGTTTTTTTGTTTTATTAAAATAATATCTTATATAGGAGGATATGATGGTATATATACTACTTCGGCAGTAACTCATTATCTTTCGACAAATTTATATCAACTAGCTAAAACACGTTTTAATCCATTGGTTCCACCACTTACACTTGATTATGCAGCAAAGAAAATTATGCATGCAATATTGGTTTGTATTTTCATACTTCAATTGTTTATATCTAAAATGTATTCTATTTAGATAAATCGAAAATGGGTTTGTGTACCACGTTTCTATTATTTAATACCATTAATAAAAGGTATATTACCATCTCGTGCATTTCTTATTCTTCTTAATGCATTTATTAATCCAAAAATACCGATTTATATTCGAAAAGAATCAATTGATAAATTAAACAGAGTTGATTCTTTATCTCCAACATTTCATGGTAATCAATCAAATGGTCTTTATCATCATGCTCATCGAAAACGTAGTTATCTTAGTACATGTGATTAAATAATATTATTTTATTTGACTGACCATTTGATGCGTCTGTTTTATCTATAGTCTTTCTTTTTGTGTGCAATGCTATTATTGTTTTCTGTGATTGGCAGTAAATGCTATTAAAAACTGCCACTAAAATAACAGGGAAAAAAAAATAACAAATCGTAGTCGATTATCTTTGCGTGAAAATTTCTATTGTAACATTTTTTAAATGATTGATTCATGTTCGTAATGAATTATATATTATATTATCATAGATGATAAACATTAATTAAAGTTAATTGTCTAATAGAATTAATGTATTCATGCTTATGGAAACAATTGCGAGACTAAACATGGACTATGCATTGCGATGAAATGCTTTATCTAGATCAATGTTGTTGAGCTGGCTTTTCGCCTTCCAAGCGCCTTTGGACTACAAGAGTAACCTCCCTCGATAGATTAAGATTTGGAATTTTAGCCTGTTCTGCTCTGTCCATAGGAAATTTTCATGATCCACCAGGCTAAAGTTGCTGATCTATGTGTCATGTAGTATGAATTTTCTTCGTAATGAAGGTAAACCATAAGACGACGCCACAAGCTGATGGTTTTGACTACCAGCTTTCATCATTTATAATTGATGGAATATCTCTGAGAATAAAAGACCGAATGAATGAAAAAAGATCAGGAGAAAATACCTAGTATTAATTTATTTCAGCGAAAATACAAAAAATAACAATGTTATTATTCAATTAGAAGTCAAAACTGTCTTCTTTTTTTCACATTTTCTTATGAAAAATATTTATAATGATTTTTCTTCTTGTTTAAATTCGCTAATTTTGTGAAAGAATTTATTTTTGTATAATTTCTGTGAAAATAAATTGATTAAGTATATGAAAATAAAATGCTACTATACTATCAAGATATAGAGTTTAATAGATTTGAAAAATTAGAAATATCAGTCGGTCTCGTTTAACTGGCAGACAGTCCAAGTCAGAACGAAAAAGGTAGTCATTTAGTAATCTTGATAAGCAATAGATGAATAAAAATTATCACGAACTATTTGAGTATTTATTTATTTACTTTTCAATATATTGTGACACTTGAATGAACTAGATACTTTGGAAAAAGTAAACACCTAATAAGATAATACCTAATTGGATAAGCATCATGATTAATACTTGATATTCTCTAGATTTTATACCAATTCTGTCACTTTATGGATTAACACGCATTGAATTCAAATAGTTTTACATTTGAACCATTCCACGTAAGTCACGACCTACAGTATAGAAATGCTGCTCAAACGAGGTCTTTAGATTTTGCTCAATTGGGTATATTTTTATTGAGGGAAGCGTTTTATGAACTTTGACGCAAGCCGTTTTGAAAAATATTGAACCGTTGATTTTTTATGACAGTTTTACGAAAAGCACTTAAAATCAGCACTTTGACCAAGGGAGGTCCTGACAGGTCCATATCTCAAGGACGGCATGGCCAAATGAGCTGAAATTTTTTGTGGACATATATCTTTATGAGTTATAGCCATCATATAAATTTCAAGCCAAAATATTGCGTCCTTCATTTTCTATGACTCATTCAATATCAGCAAAAATTCATATTTTGAGCAACTTTGGTGCTTCATAACTCTTGATGGGAATAAGATATAGGTCTGAAATTTTCACTCGAGCTAGAGTATATAGTGATGTGTATTTTCCGAGAATTTCAGCTTTAAATGCCTTTTCTTTCGATCAGTAGAACCCTCTCAAAAATGGATTTTTCATGAAAAATCGTGATTTTCAGACGAGGTTTTCTCTCAAGAAACCAGATTGTATGGGGGCTGGGTTTAAAAAGTTGGCAGAGTCATCTGAGGTGTACAACTTCATGGCAAAATCAGCCTGGGACGTCCAGAAACGGCTTACAACAAAGGTCATCTTTAGGGGCTCGAAATCAATATTTGGGTCCATCTATGTATACAAATCTCATGAATGGATGATGGTGGATAGCTGAAATTCTGGCTATGAGCAGATCTCATGGAATACCTACTCTGATAAAAAATTCAGCTCGCTGAATAATTCCTATCACTCAGAGTGTCTTCCACAAAATCATGATTTTCACCAAAATGACGATTTTGACGGGGTTGGGTTTTCCTAGAAATGGGCCCTATAGAAGTCTGGCCTGTACCACTTTAAAGCACACATATAGTACTTCAAAGTTATGCAAGAATTGATTCGGGTTCTAGTAGAATGATTGAAGGAGCCCTATTAAAAGATACCAAAAATTACCCTTTCCCATAGAGAATATACCTCAGTTGGTTCAGAAATTAATAGAAGAGAGTCATCATCTAAAATGAATTATATCCCATACAAATCAGGACACAACCTTCTATTGACTTCCATAAAAAAGTCTTGTGAAAATGAAAAAAATTTTTTCCAGAAATTCCTCTGCCCCTTCAGGGATATTGGAGAAAAGGCTTTTCGAAATCTACATATCCCTCTATCGGGTCTTTTTCATAAAAATCTTTTTTTCATTTTCAAAAGACTTTTATGGAAGTTAAGAGAGAATCGTGTGCTGATTAAGAGTGTATAGAATTTATTTCAGATGATGACTCTTTTCTATTAATTTTGGAACGAACTCGGGTATATTCTCTATGCAAAGGGGCCATTTTTGTGTATCTTTCAATAAGGCTCTGTAGACCATCCTACAAGGTCCCAAGTCAATTCTTGCATAACTTTGTAGTACTGTGTGCGTACCTTACAACGACACGAGCCTGACTCTAAGACACACTTCTAGAAAAATCCAGCCCCACCAAAATCGTGATTTTGATGAAAATCATGGTTTTGTGGAAGACACTCTGAGTGATAGGAATTATTCAGCGAACTGAATTTTTTACTAGAATATGTATTCAATGTGATCTACTCATAGCCAGAATTTCAGCTATCCGCCATCATCCATTCATGAGATTTGTATACATAGATGGGCCCAAATATTGATTTCGAGCCCCTAAAGATGACCTTTGTTGTAAGCCGTTTCTGGACGTCCCAGGCTGATTTTGCCATGAAGTTGTACACCTCAGATGACTCCTCCACCTTCTTAAGCTCAGCCCTCATACAATCTGGTTTCATGACAGAAAACCTCGTCTGAAAATCACGATTTTTCATGAAAAATCCATTCTTGAGAGGGTTCTACTGATCGAAAGAAAAGGAATGTAAAGCTGAAATTCTCGGAAAATACACATCACTATATACTCTAGCTCGAGTGAAAATTTCAGACCTATATCTTATTCCTATCAAGAGTTATGAAGTACCAAAGGTGCCCAAAATATGAATTTTTGCTCATATTGAATGAGTCATAGAAAATAAAGAACGCAATATTTCGACTTGAAATTTATATGATGGCTATAACTCATAAAGATAAATGTCCACAAAAAATTTCAGCTGAAATATTTTTCAAAACGGCTTGCGTCAACGTTCATAAAACTCTTCCCTCAATAAAACTATCCTAAATTGAGCAAAATCTAAAGACCTCGTTTGAGCAGTATTTCTATACTGTAGATCGTGGCTTACGTGGAACGATTCCTATACAATTTTTGTTCAGAATTAGATTCTCTATCGAATGGTATGTAAATCATCTGTCGAAGCATGTATATACGCCGTCTAAAATGAATGATTCTTTGACTCATAAAAGATTCAATAGGGTCTATATGGCTGAGTACCAAAGTAAGGGTAAAGCTTGACCAATCAAGCTGAAACTCATAGTGTTTTCTATAGAGACCGATCTCAAGACAAAATGTCCTCCGTCCGTTATTCGAGAAAAAAGAAGAACAACAGGAATTCAATATACAATTAATATCTATCGAAAACGAGCAAAATGTTGGAACAATTTTTTAAATTTAGGATCGTCAAATTCAAACAAAGTACTATAAAGATCATTTTTAATTCATATAGTTTCCAGTCAAATATCTTGTTTTTTGAAGTTTTACGATAAATCAATTATATAGTAATTTACTAATCTTCAACAAGCAAAAATAGACACTTGGTCAACAGAAAACATAGATAAATCACGAAGGCTAACTCTTGGTGTCTTTTTCATCGATGGAACAGTTCAATAATGATTAAGAAAAATACTAATTACATTATATGATTGTCAACGAAAATGTCTTGGAAAGAGCCTTGACTGACAATCAAGCAAAACAAGAATATCGATGAATGTGTAAGTTTTGATAAATAAACCTTATGATATCAAAGTAACACTATTACGAAAATTTCTTCTATTTGATAATAGATTAAAAATAAATTGAGAATGAATTCAAAATACATAAGTTTGGAAAAAAAGAATGAAACTGCGAAATAATAGCATATGATGAATTTTATAAGAGCCGAATCACGAGAAGTCTTTGTTGTTTTGTTTAATAGAATATGATATATAAACATTGAACAATATAGAACATTTATTCTTCAATAATTCATTGCTTGCTTTTCTATACCTTCATTTTACACGACAGTTAAGAAAAAACAATGAAATAGATATAATTTGTATGATTGCGTCGGTTTTCTTATCAAATTATATTTTATTACATGTGCAATGTAATTAGAAACGATATATTGGAAATAAAAAACAAAAAAAGAGTTCTACTTGTAATAATAAAAAGAAAAAACAAGAGATCGATTTGAAATCAATAATTCTGCATGAATGTAGGTGACGAGCTTAAATTTCTTTTATGATGAATATGTTGCATGTTATCAAAAACTTAGAAAAGAAATTGGAGACATCTCATCAAAATAACAGATAACGTATTCACTAGTTTAGTATGACATTTTATGTTTGATTTTTATCGTGTACATACTATTTAAAAGTCCATTATATTATTTATTCGTTACAAATCTTTGGTTTCTCATCTTGAGAATTTATATCAAACTTTTGAAAAACAAAAGATTTTCGTCAGTACTAACAATGCCATTAAAGCCTACTTTAGCTTCTGAAAATACTGCTGGAGGAACACCAATCAAGAGTGGAATGTAACTAGTTTTATTTCAATATGTTATAAATAGAATAATTCTTTTTCATAGATTACGTCGAATAAATCCAATCATTTTCTTAACCATTTGTTGTACAATATTGATTCTAATAATTTTTACAGCATTGTTTCTTTTGACATTTCTACCAATATTTACATCAGCTACAGGAAATCAAACAAAATATCAAGGTATATTTTATTAAAAAGAAATCATTTTTTAACTTTTTATTTTTTTAATTATTTTATAAAGTTCAAAGTGATGTTCTCACTCTGGTTTATAATCTACCAGAACGATTATCTATATTACCAATGAATTGGACATATGTAACAGATAATTTAGAATCAGATAAGATATCGATTCTTCAAAATCTGGTCTTCATACTTCTATTTAATAAATAAACATATAAATATTTTCTTTTTTTTTTTTTCGTTTTTTTTAGCTTCAAACTGAACTTAATAATAAGAAAGTAACAAAAAAAACGAGTGTCGTTATAACGGAAGCTTATATTACCGCTGAAAATTCATTACCAAGCAGTTTATCAGTAAAAAATAATATTGAAAAGTATTTCATATGTTTCCAAGTTTTTTTTCTTAAATAGGCAAATTCATCTACTCCTCTTGACAGTAATAATAATACAGTTATCATTATAACTCGACCAGATAGTAATAGAAAAAGTAATTCGACACCACCACAATTAAAAATTTCATTGATGCTTCGTTATGCACTGGAATGTGCTAAACGATGTCAAACGAATATGAAAGAATCAATTTTGTCAAAAATATTCTATGATTTAGAATTACCAATTGATATTTGTAAGTGATGAAAAAACTTCGATATTATATTAATTTATTATTTTCTTAATAGTTCGAATATTATTTATAAACAAAATGAATACTTTGATAAGTAAATCTCTTTCAATTAACAAAAAATAAAAATAAATACAATATCTATTCTACATCTACTTTGATTTCATCATAGATTCTTCATGGTCAAGTACTGGATCAACAATAGTTATGCCTTGTATTGTTAACAATCCTTCGTCGACATCAGTATCATCAATAATTATGGCTATCAGTTATGAAGCTGAATCATCATTAAATACATTTATTTCGACAACAATTCAATCATGTTCAATTTGTTCAGGTGAACAAAATGTTGGTAATATTGGTTTTAATAATGAACTTATCTTTCAACAAATTATTAGTCAACATGGTGGTTCAACAATAGTTATTATTTATTATACAACTGATCGTATACGATCAGCTGAAATAATCGTCAATAATTTATATCCTTCAATTCATGTTATATTTCCAATGATGTTATCAAATCAAAATATTGCTTCATTACCTATTACACTTAATCTATGTCAAGGATTCAATTCAATTCGTATTTATAATCCAAATGACTATACACCGATTTTCGATCGAATTGTTGTTTATTGAGTGAAAAATTCGATTTAATAGACTCGAAGAAATTCTCAATATTATTTGTATTATAATAAAAACAAAAAAAAACAATATTTTTCTGTAGACCTATGTTAACCCTTTACCCTTTTTGTTGGACCATTTGTGTCCCATTCATAGACATTATCTATTTGGAATAATAAAGCATCGAATCATGACGGTTCCCAAATATTGTGCAGAGTCTTCAATAAACTATAAATTCGTAAAAAAAATTAAACTTCTTTTCATAATCCTTTGGTTACAATTTATTAGTTGAAAACGATATTTTCTCGAAAAAATGAGAAACTTTGTTTTTTTAAACACTTGATTATAGATTTTTAAATAACTTTTTATTGATAAAAGTTAGAAATCTGTAACTTCTATTATAATCTTCTTTCACAGTGAGACCTTAACAATAGGAATAGATGATTTCGAATCGAAATAAGAACTAGTGATTCCATATTATAAAAATAACATGAAGAGTAGTCATCTCACCAACATGAATAATTTTTTAAAAAATAATTCACAGTAAGTAGATTTCTAGCTTTATATAGATAAAATAACAGCATAGCTGTAAAAAAAAACATTAAAATTAAAAATAAATTCAATTTTATGTCATTCAAGACAAAAAGATCACGTTAACTCATTCTGCATCTTCATAATGGAATGACTTCGTTCTAATTTAAAACTATAGCAGTGTCATAATTAGTATTTGTTTAAACAGTTCTCGTGGTTGACTTAACACCAACTCTACTGGATGAGTGTCAAGTGGTAAAAGATGAAATCAAAACACTAGAACACATAGAATAAACTTGTAATACAATCAATATATGCATGAGACTTCTATTAAAATATAATTTAAATCTTAAGATTAAGAAAGATTATTTGATTTCAGCGATAGTCATAATGTAAATTGATTGAACTGATGTTCAAATAACTTTGAAATCCGAGATTTTTATCTCGTTTAAGACAACAAGTTCTTTCAAAAAACAATCAAGCATGTGCTAATTCTAAATGGACGATAGTACTGTTTCTCTTTATTTTAAATAACCTAAATCGAAATCGGTCAAAAATTCAACTCATTATATATAATCGAATGAATTTTTCTTTCAAAAAATCTGCTGAAGATTAAATTGCAATGTATTTTCTATTTATTCTCATCACAAAAGCAGAACTATTCACGTTAATCAGCGACATCTTTCATCATTCTTGGACGTAATACACGAAAGCAAATAGTGGGCTGTGTATTTTATATGGATTACTATTTGTTATTTTTTTCTTGATGTAATTTAGTTTTATCAGCTTGTAGAATAGTTAAAAGTTTAGAAATTTAAATACGACATGATAGACTACGGCGATTTAGAAGAAGATACCCTGTATGTTTGTAATAAAAATCCATATTTTTCATTTATTTAACTCATAATTTATTCTAGTGGTATGACATTAACATCAGGAACGTGTACTCTGAAAAAAGACACTCAAAATTTAGTTGGAATTAGTATTGGTGGTGGATCTCCACTTTGTCCTTGTTTATATATAGTTCAAATATTTGATAATACAGCTGCATCAAAAGATGGTTCTTTAGCTGCAGGTAAAAATAAAAGTCAATTTGTCTATTAAAAAATTCTTAATTATCTGTTAGAATAGGTGATGAAATTGTTTCAGTTAATGGAAAATCAGTAAAAGGACGAACAAAAGTTGAAGTAGCTAAACTAATACAAGCATCTAAAGTAATAAATATTTTAGTTTGATTTTCAATTAAATTTTATTCGATTTTCATAGTCGGAAGTAACAGTACATTATAATAAATTACATGCACAATCAAAAGAAGGCAAAACATTAGATATTGGTTTGATTAAAAATAATTTATAATTTAAAATATTGATCAAAATTTTTTTTTCATCTATTTAGTTCTTAAAAAAATGAAACATCGTATTGTTGAAACAATGAGTTCAACAACAGCTGATGCACTTGGTCTTAGTCGTGCTATTCTATGCAATGGTAATACAAATCAAAAAATTAAATCTAATTCATTTTATTTGTTTGTTTTTTTGTTTAGATGGTCTTATTAAAAAATTAGATGAACTTGAACGTACATCAGAATTATATCGTGGTCTAATTGAACATACACGTTCTGTACTTAAAGCTATATTTGAATTAGCTCATACACATCGTAATTTTGGTGATGCATTTGCTAATATTGGTGCACGTGAACCTCAATTTAAAGCATCAGAAGCTTTTACAAAATTTGGTGAAGCTCATCGACAAATTGATCGACATGCTATTACATTACTTCGAACTGTTAAACCAGTATGTATTTAAAAAAACAAACAAACAAACTATATTTTTTTTTATCATGTATTCTATTTTAGATGATTGCCGATTTAAATACATATTTAACAAAAGCTATTCCTGATACAAAATTAACTATTGAAAAATATGCTGATGCTAAATTTGAATATTTGGTAGGATTTTATATAGATCGATCGAAAAAAAAAATTCTTACTGACATTCTATCCTCTGTTGTTGTTTTTTTGTTAATTACCTCCACTAATAATACAATGTTATAATTTGAGAAAAAGTTCAAGTAGTTTCCTCGTGAGAAAAAAAAAATATTGAAGAATTTTATTATGTATTTAGTCTTATTGTTTGAAAGTAAAAGAAATGGATGATGAAGAATGTAGTTATGCAGCACTTCAAGAACCACTTTATCGTGTTGAAACAGGCAATTATGAATATCGGTACTTATTTAATTTATTGTTTTCTTATTAAATATAAAGACTTTATTTCTTTGTCTAGATTAATTCTTCGATGTCGTCAATTAGCTCGTGAACGTTTTGCTAAAATGCGTGCAGATGTACTTGTTAAATTAGAATTACTTGATCAAAAACATGGTTTGTTCTCTGTTAAAGATATTTTTTTTTCCTATATTTCTTGTTTCTAATAGTACAAGATATAGTTTTTCAATTACATCGTTTTATTACTGCTTTGGATAAATATCATAAAGATTGTAATGATGTAATGAAAGAAGCTGATATATTTCCTATTGAAGTTGATCTTACATTACCAACACTTCGTGGATTAGGAAGTAATGATGCTGATGATATGGATAATGAAAATGATGAAGAAAATGGTAATGATCTATTCAATGATGATCAACAAGAGAGTGTTTCTAATCAACAAAAAACAGTAGAAGATGTTGATCTATTAAATATTGGTCAATAATGAATATTACAGTGCAATCTCAAGACTTTTTTTTTTGTTTACATGTTTATTATTATTATATTTCATTAAGAAAAAAAGGTCGGTATTATTTTTATCCTGTTTTAATATATTATTCTTTCTAATCGACTGTTTAGTCTTTTTTGTTGTTGTTGTTGTTGTTGTTATTGTTTTTGTGTTGTTTAATATAAATTATATGATATAAAATTGGGACGAATATTTCGTGAATATGAATAAAACATGTGTATAAATAATTTCTAATATAATAATAGTAGTATTTAAATAATTTCTACTTAGTCTTTTATTAAAATATTTACAAGTTTCAAAGTCTGATAAATATTAAAATATGCTTTTTTTTAAAAAGTATATTGTTATACTTATAAATAATAATTATGAAAGATAGAATAAAAGAATTTTCGCGACATATTTAAGTTACTTGAAGTCATTAAATACCACCTGTAACAATTGTTGATTAATGATTATTCAAACTTGTGAACAATAAGAGATGAAATGAACGACTGTCTAAGAGAAGAATACATCCCTATCAATAGGTAGGTGGTTAGCTTGCTACATTAAAGAAATATAAAGCTTTTTTTTTCTGAATTTTTGAATTTATCAGGTGCTTTCATAACTTTCTTTTTTCTGTGATAGAATTTATTTAATTGTAAAATATCAAAATATATCAGATGATAATGGATGTTCAAGAAAAACTGAAGATCTCGGTATTGTTTCAATCTTTATATTGAAAGATTTCATGTTCATTTGTCAAAAAAGAAATTGCATAAAAGAAGTTCATATTAAACATTATTATGCAAAATTGTGAGCTAAAGAACATGCAAAAGTGAATTTACATATTTTCAACAATGGTATTTCTTTTTTCAAATATTGCACCAAACCATACTGTCTTATTTCTTCAACTCATAATCTTTCTCAACACTCGTTCACTTTACTATCGTTAACACGAATTTGTAGAAAATTGAGCGCTTTATTTTTATCGACATGCCCGATCATAGTCATATCAAGATATTGTTAGATATGTTCCCAAATTTCATCAGTGCTAAACTTATAGAACTCAAGCAAATCCAACAACTGAAGCAATCCTAAGCATTCAAGAATTAATGGAAAATGAGTCGACAAATCAATCCTAGCATTTCGACCGAAACCGACATTATCATGCTTCACTTACTCACGTATATTAAGCAGTTGCAAGACTAACTTACCTGGAGCAATTGTGGAACATAGAAATATCACGACAGATGACGAACGTATGAAAAAATCTTTTCAGTAAAAACTGAAACATCGAGATAGCTCCAAATGTAGAGAGAACCTATACTCATAACCGAACCGTTCCGAGAGTACAATGAATGACGCTGCACTTCTCAGAGCTCTAAGGGTTCAGAACTTATAGAACTCGATCACTTAATAAAACCTATATTTAATGTAGACAATTACGAAGTCTTCAACTACGAAATGCTACCTACTAAGATGTTGAAAAATCGAGCTTTGCATATATTAGATTTCCTTGATGATATATACGCATTTAGAGTCTACTTTTATTAAAAACTCACTTCGTGATAAGATGAAAACTTAGTATTCTGAACCAGCCTATATGAAAAACTTTTTTTTTCATCGCCAGGTATGCATGTCATAGAACATATCGAGTTCTTTAAGGCAACATTAAGTAAATATGGTAAAGTTTCGTTTAGGTAGAATATTTGTTTCTTGTATGGACATCTGTGAGAATCTAAACGTAGTGGTTTCAACTAATAGCGACATCAAGAGGATTGTTAATTATATAAAATGGCAAGTAAGAAAAATTTTGTATTAATTATTCTTAGAAATATCTTTTTTGATTAATTTTTGTAAGATTCTAAATACTGATGTGAAAGTAAGGAGTTTTATTATTGGACAAGAAAAGAAGAAATAACATAGATAGAATGAAAACACAACAGCTGATCGTACATTTGTATAATTCATTAATTTTCTGTTTTAATTTAGAATATCTCACATCGAGAATTTGATAATAACAAGATTTAGTGTATTTAATACATGTCTTAATACTAAATGAAATTTTCATTGAACAGTATTATACTTTTTTGTGCGTTATCATTAAATTATATATGATTTTTTTTTTGGTTTTTATAATAAATACAGTAATGATCACTGCTGGCAAGTTTTATTTTCAAAATATTTCATTCTTTATATCACTGTTAAAATCAGACTTGACAAATTCTTCAATTTTTGATAGGTAAGTCTAAGTTTTCGATGATAAAATTGCAGTGATTACTGATTGGTATTTTTAAAAATATTTTATCTTTGCTTGTTCTATTGTTAAGTAACTTTCATAGTTTGATTTTACTATATCTCACATTTAATAAGCTTGTATTGGAATAAACTCGTAAGTTTCTTTATCGACACTAAAATGAAATTATTTTTTTCTTCGCTAATTTAAGAAGAATATAAAATTATGAAAATAAAGGAATGTTGACAACGTTCATATTATTATATACTTTGAAAAATAAGAAAATTACTGTATTATAATATTCAACCTTTGATTTATCACTTGGAAAACTATTATGTCAAAGTTTTGAATCAAAAATCCCATTTTTTATATAATTTTCTTAAATTCATTTTTCAGATTATTCGATGACATAAAGAGGAATATGTTCTATCAATAGTTGTAAAAGAGCTGCAACATGTTTGTGTCATCATTGTAAAAATAATGTATATTCCAGACATTTTAATGAACATCAAACACAAATCAATAATGAATTATTACCACTCACTGATCGTCTCAATCAACGTACGTGAGTGTTATTTTTATGATTATAGAACTAGATTTTTTTTCGAATTTTAGTTAAGATGAGACTACAGATTAAAGAAATACAAAATGATCCATTATCTATGTTAAAAATGTGGCGCAATAAGAAATATGAAGAAATTGATCGAGAATATAATCGAAAAATAAGACAACAGGAACAAGAAGTTTCATAAACTATAGCAAATATAGAAGAACTTATTAATGAAGGTGAAGCATCTTTCAATCAAGTCAAACAATTGAAGAACAAGATTGAATTTATAGAAAATCAAATGAATAAATTAATGACAAATGAACAGACGCAAATTTTATCTGAGAATACTATTGATAAGTTAAATCTTGTTAATAATTATGTTCAATTTGGTCGCCGAAAATGTTTAGTTAAAGGAAAAATAAATTGTCGAGGCAGCAATCTCTATGCTTTGGAATGTGAGATAGCATTAACAGGCTATGATGGATTGTGTCCACAATGTCGAGATGTTCATGTTTCACTGCAACGCGATCAAGGTTTTTACATATCTTGCGAAACTCTTCATAAAAAGGTCGCACAAGAGCTTGAAAATCAGACATAGAGTATGAAATTGTTTTTTTGAAATTTAATTTTTCCTCCGGTGATAATTGAATGATGTTCCAATAACATTTATTTGAACATTTTTGAATTAGATATATTATCTATAAAGGATAATTTTTATAGAAATATAAAAACTTAATAAATGCTCATATATATTCTAGAACAAATAGAACTTTAATGATTATTTTTCTTTTACTTTATTTTCGATTTGAAACATTATGCAGCTGAAATTCAAACATATAAATATATATATTGACGCGAAAGTGTCAAAACCTTATGTCGAAGAACGGAGAGTTATTATTTAAATTCTAAAATATTGACGTTTATTTATTTGAAAATAGAGTTTTTTGTACAACGCATAATCTGATATAATTAAATTTATAAAAACTCATTATCTATTTCTAGATTTTTGAATAATAACTTACATTTTACAACAACAATGGATTGATCTAACATTTTCTCCATGTATTTATCAAAATGATGATAATCTTCTTGAAGTTTTTTTTTTGTGTATTGTATAATAAAGATATCACTTTATCAATATCGTAAGTGGCAGCTCATTGGTATTTATCATCTTAATTATAAATTTTGTGGAACTCACGTATATTTTCGAAGAAAATAGTGACTGTAAGTTTTAAGTTCGAGGTTTGGCGGCTCCCCACCTCCCCCTTCCCTTACAGGCAGGCTCCAATTACAGACTTTAGCAATGGAGAATAAAAGGTGTCAGATTTTCTAGAGTTTGAAAAATTGCTCAAGTTATAATTTTGAAGATTAGTCAACATCATTGTTTGTGAGTTGATTAACATATATATATAATAGTGCATAAAATCTGCTATAGACATCATGAATATGTAAAATAGACTTATTTGCCGATTCAATGATTATAATAATAAGAATATTAAATTAAAAAAATACGAATAAAAAAAAATAAAAAATAATGAGCGGATAGCAATAATGCAAACAAAAAATAGGGTGCCCGTAGAAAAAAAAAATTCTATTTTAAATGTAAAAATAAATAATAAATTCTTGCTCTTGTTTTCGATTATTAGTTAAAACAACTACAGTCGACGAGAAATTTTTCAGTTTACGGATGATGTATTAGGATAACACGGTTGAAAGATATACGTGAGTTCCATATTTCAGCTTCGAAGGAGCTGCGCTAACAAGCTTTCTGATATGTTTTTAACATATAAACAATCTCTATTTTTACTAACAGTACTTGAAATCGATTCAATTGGTTTAGATAGATGCGACTAATATATTTTGTTATCTTGTTGGATATCTGAATGAATGTATTGAAATCCATTATGATAACAAGTATAAACTATTAATTGATTTATCCAATTTGATTATCATTTAATATTATATTTCATCATGTTCATTTAAACAATAGATTGTTGTTCATCTTAATTTATTATTAATTTTTCAACAATCCACTCTTAATTAATATTCTATTTTTATTTCCATTAAAATATCATTGAATTTTCTTTGAAGAACTTTATCATATTCCAGAATTTTTATCTTTATTCAGATATGAAAAATATTATTTCGTATACACAAATAAAAATCAAATGTAAAATCTAGATTGTTGATTCAATTACTTTAATTAAATTGTACTTTATTTAAATGTTTTACTGCTTTTATGTTTCGAAATGATTATCAACACAATGGATCATTCGTAAGACTGCTACTATATCAAACAGATAAATATATATAGCAAGGATTGTATTTTATATAATTGTCTCGAATCAAAATTGAATCTGCATGATTATTATCTGTAAATTGAAAAATAACGAGAAAATTCTGTTTTTTTGCTGTTGTATATTCTACAAATAAAATTTATTTCTCAAATATCATATATATATAAGTAATATTTTTTTTTGGTTCTTTTTAGATGCATTCATCAACGTTTTTTCGTGATAGTTTAAAAGTATATAATTTATTATGATTTATTTTTCATGTAAGACACGAATGTTTTTCTTTTTAGACTTCACCGTTTGTCTCATTGATGAGCAAACGTACGTTTGATGAATCGTAAGTTATCTCACATAAACAAAAGATTAAAAAAAATAATAATATAAACAATTATTTATTTGATAGAAAATCTCCACCAAGTCCTTTATCACCTGGACAACAAAAACGTGTTCGTTTTCTTGTTGATAATAATAATGATCTATCGAGTATGAGTTTTCTTAGATAAGTTAAAATAAATCATAGTTCATTTTCTATTGTAGTTGATGAACATCAATCATCGATTTTATTTCGACAAGGAAATATTGGAGGACGTACTGGTAATATTAGTGGATTTGATGAAATGGAAAATAGTCGTCGAATAACATCGAATTTACTCTTTAGTAATACTAGTTCTCCGTATGATTTTGGATTAATGACACAAACTGGTGGTAGTATTGATCAACCGATAGACAATGTTAATGTTTCAAATGATAATTTTACTTTTATTCAGACAACTCAACGAACAAAGTAAGAGTTTTAGAAATTTATAAGAAACATTCAACGTGAAAGATTTATTTTTTCTTCAAAGAAATGATCTTATGATTTTTTTTTTTTTGAAAATTTTATTCTGTTTGTAATAAATCGATTGTAGATCTTAAATTTTAATAAAAATTATGCCCATTTTATTTTTATTATTCTTTTTTTTGTTGTTATTGTTGTTAAATATATAGTCTTGCCAATGAAAGTGGAAATGATGGGACTTGGTTGACTGTGTTTGGCTATCGTACGAATGCCGAAGCTCAAATATTGATCGATGAATTTAGTCGTTTTGGAATAATAGAAAAATATGTGGTATGAACAATTTGTTTCTATTTTATTTTATTATTTATCTATTCAGATTGTTGATACATCGAATATATTTCATGTTAAATTTGCAACTCATCTTCAAGCTCAACGTGCTCTACGAAAACATGGTCACGTTTTTGGTCAAATAATGGTTGGTGTGAGATATTGCACTGATAAAGTAAATTATTTGTTTGTTTATTAAATAATATATTATCACATATAGGATATTATTGGACTTAAACCACAAAGTAATGTTAATGTTTATCTTGAAAATCCTTTTCTTATACGACATCGACATCATTTAGGCATATTACCAGTATGAATAAACAAATATTTTCATTTTATAATTCAATTTAATTTGTATCTATTTTTTTTCTTTATAGTCTGCACCATTAACAGTTCAAAATTGATTCCATTTATTATTTGTATATATATCATTGTCAATCATCCATAGAATTTATATCAATTCTCAACTTTATTATTATTATTTTTTTTGGTTATGTTTGCCTATTATTCATTTGCTCAGATAGTACAGTTCTTATTTTCTTATTTGTTTGCTTATCTTTGCTCTTATTTCATTCTTAATTAAAATAGCATGATCAATAAAATAAATCATATATATATACATATCTGAATATCTAACTAACAAGTCTTTTGTTTTTATTTTGATCGAATAAATCAAATTACTGCTCGTTGCTTGAACATGTTGTTCATATGATTTTTTGAATATGATCATCAACATGAATATTGAAATAACTGAATCTAAAAGAATCTTAACGTTAAAAGCTGTTAGATAAAAAATATAGAAACCACTTTTTTCAATTGCACGTATTCGAATATCAATTATATATCGTCACTGTTAGTAGACAACGATATTATCATTACGATTCAGAAACCATATCGAACTAATCATCTGTTCAATGAGCTTAATTTACCGTTTAAGAATAGCCACTGACTTGTTGAGCTTTATCTGTCAAATTGTAATTGGCAAATGTCGAACCTTATCAGAAGAACATCGATATACACCCACTATGAAATGGAAAGTTTCGGACATGGAATGGCGTCATATATGGAGTGTATCTTAATTTTATACAATATGATTTACGATCGAAGAAATCGTTGCTATAATTATCTTACTCATTTAGTTGTCGTCTTCTTTAGCTCTTTTCGTCTTTCATGAGATGAATTCAACTAATAGTGACATTGTCTAATACATAATAGTATTTGAACTGTTATATTAACGTAAGCTAATCACAAACAAGATATTCAATGTTAGACGAAAAAGATAAGCTTATTTTTATACGATATTTAATGTAGTTTACTGATGAGAATACCAATCCTTATTCATTCTATCGAAATGTATGAGAGAACTTTGTTGATTATTCTGACTTAAACAACTGCATCCCTGAAAGTTATTCTATTTGACCAAGTAGATAATGCCCTAACTGAAATTTTCATTGAGTATTAAACTAGTATTCTGTACCTTCAATGTGACAGAAATAGCTATTTTACAAAAGTAAATTTTCTTTGCTTCACATGTTTTAATCATTGAAAATATGTATTTCATCAAGACCAACCAATTAAATATTTCTATTCTCTTCCTTGTCAGTTTCTACGCCACCACATACATTACACAGTTTCTACTTTAAATGCAACATATACTTTTCAAGTTTTACTTCAATTTATTGTTATGATATGTTTTCAAATAACAAAAAAGAAAAAAACTTAATGATTAAATATTAGAAATTATACAGTTTGTGTTTCCCCTAGGTCTTCATCCATTTAAACAAGAGGATAGCTTGCCATTGTTGCAATACCAC